>JACXGM010011481.1:0-24980 GCA_016801145.1 Umbra pygmaea | reverse complement strand
CCATTAGGTCGAAGAAGAAGAAGAAGAACGTCATAACGACAGCTCCAACCAATGTGGTTCAAACCATGGATCTGCGACACAGGTACCATGGTTTCGGGAAACAGTAGTGACTAGCTAGTTGATTTCTTTAAAGATGCATCGTACTATGGTGGTTAAACCACCGAGTTGCATCGTTGTACGGGAAACGCACCCCTGATTGGTTTATTGCACTTTATGCCCAAACCACATCTATGACTAATGTAGCTACTTTAGGCCTACCCATTTTAGATTTGCGTCGGGTGCAAGAGTAATTTATCCCGCCAGTATAATAGCAACAGCGCCCAAGATCCGCCCACAAAGTCACTTGCGTTTCACGTTTGATACTTGCATTTCAGATCGTTAAAATGGCCTTTCCGCAAGCCATTCGGCTGCTTAACACGGAACATTGATTACAATCATTTCCTGAGCCCTGTCATTCTCTGGTCACTTTATCCACTCTACATCTGAGTAGCAGAATCCAATGCACCTTTAAAAAGAAATTTCCATGCCATATTTATAATATTTATTACTTCTGCTGTTGTACACTCTGGATCACTGTACAGTACATAGTGTATTGCTATTATTATTATTGTTATTATTGTCTTAAAATTTCTTCATATTGTATATAATCTTTTTAAGCCCACTGTGTAGATGTGTCGAGCCATGTCACAAGAATTTCACTGCATAGGATGATGTGATGTCATTCGATGCATATGACAAATAAACAACTTTGACTTTGACTTTGATTAAAATAGGGTCCTACATCAATTTGTTACATCAACTAAGTTTCGACGCTCACGTAGACCAAAGTGTTTTGAAATTGTTCTATTCATTATCCCAAATAATACTTGCAAAAATGATAATTTCACCTGCGTTTCGAAATGTATCGCTGACAGTTTATGGTTAAATCTGTACCTACTGAAGCAAGATAGGACATATCATAGCTCTTGTCTCAGATGATATTGTGACTCATAGTTACGGTGTTGTTAGCTACCGTAACTACTCAATATCTTATTTGTGCATATTGTGTGATAATTTCAACTTCATTTTGAAATGTATCGGTGAAAGATTATGGTTAAATCTGTACCTACTGAAGCAAAATGGGGCATACAGCTCTTAGACTATATGATGTCCCGTTTGAAATGTTATTGAAAAGTTACAATGTATTATCAGTACCTAGTAGCTTACTAGCTTTCGCTAAATTCAAAATCACTGAAGTGACTCACAGGGCACAGGTGCAAAGTTTGCATTGAATTCTGGACCTTGTGGTATTTCAAGTATAAACAAAAACAGGGCCCGAACTGTACTCTCGTCTGTTTTTGGAAAGAATGGCCGAAAAAGCATTATATATTTGTATTTACTCTGGAATTGTCCTTTAATTGTTTAACATTATCTACAATGTATTTTACATGCACTATAAAACCCATTGGCCACATGCTTAGAAGCCCGTGGTACCCCTTTTATATGTAAATCAAATCTGATTTGAACCCTTTATTCATAATAGTCATAATGCTAAAAGATCGAAAGGCCCAGCACTAAGGCCTAAAAACACTAACTTGCTAATTAATGGAATTATCAACTGTTTCAGATGCCTTTGACAGGTCTAGAATTAAGGTAGCAAAATTGTCTATAGCTAGCAAGCCATTTAGGAATTTGTGTAATGTAAGAGATTCTACAACTTTTTCATAATGGTATCTAAGATATCTAAATCCATCTATAACAGCATCTTTATCAGTAATGGTGCAAGTGGCTAAATTAATGGTTTTTGGCAGATCACTCTTTATGGTTTTAAGGTTTTCCAAAATTGTATATGATTCTCTTCACATTCAGTATGTTTACATAGACTGAACATGTTCTCAAGGAGAGACAAACCTGAGGGGGGAGAAGAGTGCTGAGGAGAAAACAGTGTCATTGGGAATCCAGAGTGAAATGAGACATTGCTGTTATATGTTTATCCCCTTGGAATAATTTATTAATGTGTTCACCACTGATGTCATCAGTGTAACAAATGATCCTACTGCAACCAGTACTACTAAACTATACCTAATGAATATGCAGGTACATTCTTTTTTATTATCACAACGTTGAGGACATGAAAAATGGTAAGGGATCAAGGTGGCTGACTCTTATCTTCTAAATGCTACCTCCGATTAAAGGGGGACTGAGACGAGACAGTGAGCATGTGTTATGCAAGAATAGATTATACACCTGTAATGGGATCATTCTGTAACACCAATGATAGTCACAATTCTAAAGCACACAATATAATTGGATGTTTTAATGCTATCGTAAAGCTGTCATAAGTCTGATGTACCAAATGTTGGTTGTCTTATTGATCAGAGTCCGACTTGCAATCGAAATGTTGCCGGTTTGATTCCCATGTTGGCCAGATTTTGTTGTAATCTTGAGAAAGACACTTTACCCTAAATTGTTCCAGGGGATGTCATATGAGTGTTTGCTAAATTATTAAAATGAAAATGTAATGTTCCTATACAGTATGTCATGAATGCTAGGACAGTCATTCATAAGTACAGAAAAACATTTACATTTGGGGTGCCAGAGGTCAAGGTGTGGAATATTGTTGATAACAAAAATACATTTACTGTAGATGTTTGCAGAAGACGTGCAGCTCCTTGAAAAATACTTTCAATTATAGCCAGAGTACAATATATGATATTTGATGGCACAATGCCAAACTGTTCAATAGTGCAGGGTGATTGTGACATGACAAGAGTGGTCCATTTGGCAAAAGGAGAGGAAGCAGATTATATTGCCCACAGGTCAGATCAGAGGGGTCTATGACAGACAGGCTGGGAGGTGGGTAGAGAAGAGGGGAAACAAGAGAGTGAGAGAGCACAGACACCTAGAGAGAGCAGAAAGAGAAAGAGAGAGAGAGATAGCACAGACACCTAGAGAGAGCAGAGAGAGAGAGGGCAAAGACACCTAGAGAAAGCAGAGAGAGAGAGAGAGAGAGAGAGAGAGAGAGAGAGAGAGAGAGAGAGAGAGAGAGAGAGAGAGAGCAAAGACACCTAGAGAAAACAAAGCGAGACAGCAAAGACACCTAGAGAAAAAGCAAAGACACCTAGTGAAAACAAGGAGAGAGAAAGCGAGAGAGAGCACAGACACCTAGAGAAAACAGAGAGAGAGAGAGAACAAAGACACCTAGAGAAAGCAGAGAGAGAGAGCGAGAGCAAAGACACCCAGAGAAAACAGAGAGAGAGAGCGAGAGAGAGAGCACTGATGTGATTTCCTAGACGACAGAGCCCCTCAGCAGAAAGCGAGGGAATAGCAGGTAACACACAACTGTCTTGTAGCAGGGTTTAGGAGGACATGTGCCTTATTTTGTAGAGACAAATGCCACTATGTTTATGTTTTTATTTTTTGTGTATTTTCCTCATTTTTCTCCCCTCCCAATTCCCTCTAATCCTGCTTTGTCGGCAGGATTAACTCTCTGCACAGATCTGTGGGATGGCGAAGGACACACACATGGTTCATTCAACCACATGTCACCTTAGCCTCCAATTTTTTTCACACTATGTGTCCAACATGGAAACTTGTAGTCGTTCACCAACTATACTTCTGCGATTTAACCCACAGGTGCATGGAGTCACTGGAGAGAGATGTGGCAGGATAGATAATCTGAATTATCTATCCCAAATCCCGGGCAGCACTATGTCAATTTGCGCTGCATCGTGCAGGAGGCCTGGAACCCGTGACTATAATGACTAAGACTCTCGTGCAATGCAGCGACTTAGCCCACCACGCCACGCAACTTGTTGTCTGGCGAAAAACAGAACCCAGTTCTCTTCCAAAATCCACCAAACTATGCATTTTGCACATTTTTTGTTAATCCAATGAACCTCATCTCAGCACCGAAATATTACTGTGTTCTTTAGTTATTTGATAGATCAAAATGAAATTGCTGATCCAACCACTCAATTATTTATAAAGGAAAATCCTGGAAATTGTCAGGGGTGCCTAAACATTTGCATACGACTGTAAACTAAACACAGACCAGGGTAACAGATGTAAAATACATTTGTCAAACATTATATGGAACTGACAATTTGTCAGTGTGCTGTAATCTTGCTGAGTGGTTCCAATAAAAACCAGAGCTCAGACTAAAACCAGGGCCTGACTCCTCACTACCAATCATTACAGAATAACCAAACACAATGAGGAAGACAGCAATACACAGAAGCGCGACACTGGGACTGAGCCATGCCAGCAGTACCTCCTGGAGGAGGAGGAATATGTCCTTCTCCAGGCGTATTTCGAAACACCTCCACCCATGCGGAGACTGGAGAAAGGATAAAAATCCCTTGGTTTCCGGAACCAGATTTTGTGAGGGAGCTACTGTATGTGGCTCTGAGCTGTTTGGGTGCAGCAGGCGGCTCAAATTATGGGCCGATTCGGCAGTCAACCACAATGACGACTCCGCCTGTCTGTGTATGGGAGAGAGAGGCTTACCCCTAGGAGGACTTCGATCGATATGGATGCATTGCAATTCATCTGATCACTCTTCATGACATTCTGGAGTATATGCAGATTCCCATCATCAACACTGAGGCAGCAGACTGTGTGAAAATTAGTATTTGTGCCATTCTCCAAATATTTACCACAACTGTATTTTCGCATTAAACACCATTTTCATTTCTACTTCGCAACTGTCTCCGTTTATCCCTGTCTGTTAACACAAAGAGCTTATATTACTTTGTAATGAGCATCTACTGTGTTTCTGAAGTATTTTCAGTTTTTGTCCTGAAGGAAATGTCTGTAAAATAATTTAATATGTACTGGCAACAAATTACCAGTAATTTTTATTGTTTTTTCACTGATATTTTTTACAGTGTAAACTTTCCTTCACACATCAGTTTTCCATACTCAATCAAACAAGAAAATGATTGTTCGTTCAAAACAATCACCAATCATTCGCCACTTCTTACTGCACAAGGCCATACTCTACAGTATGTTTGAAACGAAAACAGAATTCAAGTATAATACACTGTACTAAAGCAAAATACAAAATATGAACTCAATGTACCAGTAACATGCTTGTCTCATTATCACAGATATCATCCTAGAAAACAGAACCCAGTTCTCTTCCAAAATCTATGCACAAATCAGTTTACATCTCTTAGAGATGACCAAGACAATCCATCCACCATCCATCCAAGTGTTTAAACCATAGAAATAGAATGGATAAAAAGGCCATTGAGCTGCTTGGCGTGGTCATTCGATTAGTACACAACAAAATGGCGATTGTTGTTAGTTGTCATGGTGACGCCCTTTAATGCGGAACTAGGCCGCTAGATCTTTGCAATGGAATGGTACACGTAAAAATGGCTGCCGCTCTGACCATTCTGCTACACGGATTTGAATTGGAATGGCATTTCTAATCATTCCATTTCTATGGTTTAAACTGAATAACCTGCATGACCATTACATGTGCATGACCATTACATGTGCAGGGGACAACAAAATGTGATATTTTGTCACATAACACAATGCCACAGATGTCTCACAAGTTTTGAGGGAGGATGCAATTGGCATGCTTACTGCAGTATTGTCCACTAGAGTGGTTGCCAGAGAAGCAAATGTAAATTTTTCTACAATAAGCTGCCTTGTCATTTTAGATAATTTGGCAGAATATCCAACCGAGCTCACAGCAGCAGACCAGGGATATACACACCAGCGCTGGGCCTCCACAACCTGCCTTTATCACTGCCAGTAACTAATGTTTCAGCATGATCATGCACATCTGGGTCTGTAGACAATTCCTGAAAGCTAAAAATGTCCTGTTTTTTCCATGGCCTGCATACTTACCAGACACATCGCACATTGAGCATATTTGAGATGTTTTGGATTATATGTCTGTGACCAACAGATGGATATCTGCATAACAAATACTGTGAAATCCACATATTTCTGTATAATAACTGCAATTGATTGTAACTTAATAATTTGAAATTGTTACATTGCATTTATAGGTTTGTTCAGCATACATTGGAACCAGCCGTGGTCGGTGGATCATAAGTGGGGACGCCGGGCTCGCATTACGTTCGGGGCCGAAGTGAATGGATCTTAATTGGGGACGCCGGGCTCGCGTTACAGTCCGAACTGGGGGAAACGGAACGGTATCACACAATGGGTTTGATGCGCTACACACCGTTCCATTCACTCCGGTCCCAAATGTAATGCAAGCCCGGTGTCCCAAATTAAAATCCATTCACTCCGGTCCCAAACGTAATGCGAACCCAGCATACCCAATTAAGATTCACTGACCGCGGCTGATTGGAACCATTAATAATTTTACTATTGTCACTGTTTTGGAAAAATATGAGGCAAATCCTTCAAATGCAAAACATGAAATCAAATAAACTGGAGGTGCATATTGGCAAGTTCTTACTCATACAGTTTTCTTGCTTCATTTTCTTGTAGTGGCAATTTCTTCTAGTGGGTCGAGCATCTGCAAGGTTAATTACAGATTTTTGTCTTGTTTTTAGTTCACCTCTGGCAATATAATATGAGATTAAAACAGCAGTTGCGCACAAATTAGAAAAGAACAAGTCCTAGCAAGAGATTAACTGTATTTCATGTGGTAAAAGCACCTAAGATACATCTTGTTTATAAATTGGAGAGATGTGATGTACAGTACGTCCCATGCTTCATGAACTTCTTCAAAAAATTGATTTAAAGGTCCCAAGGCTTGGGCGCTTTGCTACCAGACAGTAGGCTACATTTAGACTGAAATGCATTGCGCACTGGACATTGTAATTGGCCACTAGACATTTGAGCTGTAGCATATATGCATCTAAAGGAGTAACCTACACAGATAAGTCACGTTAATGGTCTAGACTGGCCATTAAAGGGGAATGGGGAAGCACCTAGGTGGGGAAGGTGTGTCTTGGAGTGTTGTGGTGGTGGCTGATGAATCAATATATTGGATGATAATATATTAGCGGGGATGAGATAATAGTAGAATGGTGTTACGTTAGGGAGCCATCACACAGGGTTTTCAATTGAGGATTGAATTGGGAGCCAATCCTCAAGGAATCTATAGAAGCAGCTTATGCTTCCCCCTGCTGCAATGTATCTACACAGGAGAATGGGATACCAGTGTAGTTATCGGTCTAACCAAATGGCTGCCATCCTCAATTCCTGATCCTGTGTAGTCCAGTCATATTGCACCACACAGCTGGGATATTGTGATAGGGCGGAAGTAGGCCTTATTGTCACCTTTTCATTCCATCCCTCCCTTTTCCACAAGGGGTTCCCATCAATAATTGCATTTGCCCACTCCTTCTTTCTTCTCTCGCTCCACCGCGATACCCCAACTCCCCTTCTCTCTGTCTCCCTCTCTTTCCATCAGATGTGTCGACACAACGCCAGTCCCTTGATACCCCAGGCTCCGGAACCTTCCGTGGTTATGAAACTCCATTGTGACTTCCCTCCCTTCCATCCCCCGCTCTGTCCCATTACAATGACAATAACAGATAAGAATATTTATTATCTGCTCTCCCAGTTCCCACTGTCTCTCCTCTCACTCCAACCATCATCTCTCCTGGGGTCTCACTGGTTTCACTCTCTCACTGTCACCCTTAAAAGCCTCATTCAGTTAATAAAAAGAAAACATAAACCCATGGCCTCTGCATTTCTTCTATCAGTTCAAATGAAAGAACTGCCAGTGCCAAGCCACGAAGGCAGCGTTTCCCATTCTCAACTCCCTCTCTTCTCTCATTTCATTTTCATTCTCCTGCTTTTGCACATTTCAGAACGGGGAGGTGGTGGGGGGGGTCGGACGTTCGCTTGTGATAAGTACGAGCGGAATGGACCTCCCCCGTTTATTGGCTTTTTGAAATTCAATCCATTGTCTGGGATGGTGTGAGATAAAGGTGGGGAAATACAGACCCTCTTATCACACTGACTCAGTGAAAGGAACTTTTTTTCCTCACTCCGCGTTTGTTGTCAATGCTTTTGTTGTATGTTTGCAGCTACATCCAGATAATAGCTTCAAAAAAAAGGATTTCATTCAGAAGATTATTTGGACCGGGCTGCCGGCTATTCTACTTACAGTACTATTGTGGCTGTTTAATGTGTACAGTCATCACATTTAGAGGAAGGACACAATTGAGTATGGACACAGTTATCTCATAGGCTTAGCCCATAGGTGTCACAATAATATTGGAATATAGGAATAACAATAATATTGATATGTTTTTCTAAGTTAGAGGCTATTAATTCATGGCTGTATCTTTGACCAAAAGGTTGGAACATAAAGCTATTTCAAAGGACCTGGTAAATTGTATTGTATTAGCAGTTTATACTGTGTTTCAGGGAAGTCAAAGTCAAAAATGTTTGCTACAATGTACAAAATGTTCTATGTAACACTTGTTTAATTAAACTACACTAGTTTAATTAAACTACACTACACAAGATGAGACTGTGCTGCCTGTGGTAGTTCAGTTATACTGAGTATAGTGGAAGGGCAAATGGAGGGCTGGAACATTCTGGAGGCATCTGGTAGATTCGGACCCACCCATACACACCTGGATCCCAATTTGTAAGTATATAATTAGGGCCGTCCGGGCCTATCGGGCAGCCATATAATGGGAACAAGAGCTCGCTTAAGGTACACTCTCAACCTATGTGACTGATTTCCTGTTTGTGTTTGTGCCACAGACTGTTACTAGGAGGAAATAATGCCCAAGGGGCCCGGGGCCCAGATTCCGTTCACGAAATTAAGTCATATTTTTTCTTTTCCTAAACAAATTGACTTAAGGCATCATACCTCTCCGTGTTCTTGTTCTGTCATGCATGATACAATGGATAGAGACTGACACATTTTGTCTGAATAAATATAAATGAATACAACACTATTTTTATTGATTTTTCGTTTGAACATTTTCAGGATAAAAACTTTTTTTTTTCTTCTTTTCAAGAATGATATAATGTTCAATGATTATATCAGTTATAACATATTAATGAAAATTATAACTTAATTGAAAGAAAAGGTCAGAGGAATACATTTTCTAAGTCAACCCCATAAAAAGAATAGCCCTCAAAGTTATCCCTTCATAGACAAATTAGTATTTAAAATAATAAACTCATGAGTATTGTAATTAATAGATAGGAATTTTGGGTTTTCATGAGCTGTATGCCAAAATCATCAGTATTAAAACAATAAATGACCTGAAATATTTCAGTTGGTGTGCAATGAATCTAAAATATTTGAAAGTTTGAAAGTTTTAAAAGTTTGAAAGTTTATCACAATATGATAATTTCTTGAGAAGGACCTGTATAAAGAATACATGTAGATTTATTTTAAGTCCATTTCAGTTTCACAGAATTATTTACTTATATAAGGTTTTTTTCTTATTTAAATTACATGCAATCAAAAAACTTGACCTGCATTAGAGAACACTAAAAAATATTGTAAAGATTTGCTTGGTTTGTGATCCAAAGAGAAACATTCAACACTGATGTTATTACCCAAAACAACATCGTTATTTTATCAGTAGCTATCAAAATAATCAACCATTATCAACCAAACAAATTGTTAACCAAACAAATATATGAACTGAAACTGGATATTTTTGCGTAGTATACAGAGTACTGTCACATATTTTCCTCATAAACTACATACTATTTTCAAGCTTTGTGTCATATAAACATGTTGTTAGGTCCTTTCAACAAAAAGCTTACAAACTCACACTACATGCTATTTTAGGAACTAGCAGTAAGAAGTGTAAGTTAGATCCTACAGTAAAGCCTGAGGTGTTGAATGGGTTTTCATAACAAGATGTTGGATTGGAGTTTGGTGCAATGAGCCAAGGTATTTAGAGACATGTCGCAAAGCAACACAGATGGACCAAAAGAGATTTGTTCTCTAAACAAATTACATACTTTAGCATATTTGGTAATACTTTACATTACCTCTACTACGGGCGGCACAAATTGGGTAAGAATTCAGACATAATTTCCTTGTCAACACTCCTCTAAAACTCTGAACAAATTCAGCTGCTCCTACCATTACGAATGAACCTGATCATTTGGTGAGGTGGTTGATAAGAGTCATAAAATCTATAAACTTAGATTGCATAGCCAGCTAGATTATCCCCTCCGGACTGCTTCGCCCTGTGCATTTCTTCTGCTGTTGTCCCAGCGCACTACCATTTAACACACATTCCTGGTTGGCTTGATTTTAAGATGGCAGATCACATAGTCTGGGGCATTATTTAGAAATGTCTCCTAATATGTAAAGCACATAAGGTAGCTCAATTTGCCCTGCACTCATTCCAAAGACAATGACATTTATGTTAAGTTAATGATCAAGTCTTCAAAATGTATTACAAATTAAACGTTTGGGAAGAGAAAGCTCCATTGAACTCCAATGATAAATAAGAAAACTGCAGAATGCTAGTCCAATTCTCATATTGTCTGGCAGCTAGTCTTTCTCATGCTATGGGGGATTGGAAAGAACAATGTTTGTTTCAGATGAATACATGTGATGGGTTTTTACAGACAGACATATGTCGACAAGGATTTTTTTCATATTTGTGTTTACGATCAGGCCATCACTGGCCTAACATCTCCAGAAGCATACATGGTTTTAGACCTATACATTTTTTTTACTAAATATCATCCTATCACAGGCTACAGTATCAGTCACAGGCAGGTATGCTAGCCTATAGAAATGGAATGGATAAAAAGGCCATTCCAATTCAAATTTTTGAGAAGTGATTCTAAGTAATTCTGTATTTTTAATTAAGAGAGTTAAGTTACAGATAGAATGTTATAATTAGGCAATGAGAGAGAACTGTGGCTGTCTTTAATTCTAAGGCCTGTTTTCTATCTGACGTTATGGGCCTGTTCTCTGTGAGTCAGGGCTCTCTACTGGACAGGAGAGTGGTCAAGGACATCTTAGCAGGTCCCATGAGCAGGATGGGGGTGAGGGGCTGGGGACTGGAGACAGCCAATAGGTGTCCTATATGTTACTCTCTTATCTTTAATATGAATGAATGTCACTGTAACTTCTGCTAGACACTCAAAGGTAGGGGAAAATGGCATGGGACCTAGACTTAGGAGATAGGGGTCTGGTGTAGAACCTTATTATTTTTTGGGGCATTTGATCCGAACATATCTTGATTGCCTTGTACTGAGATGTCCCTATTCCAGAGCTTTAAAGTAATAAAGTTACTTTATTAAAGCATTCTATTGTCCACCACAACCTGACTCCTGAAACCATAATTTCAAAGAAGATCCTATTAAGCTGCAAAATAACCTCTATTTACAAAATCAATGTAGCAGAAGGGTCAGAGTGGCAGCCATTTTTAAGTGTATTAACCGAATGACCATGCCAAGCAAATCAATTGCCTTTCTATCCATTCTATTTCTATGGTCTAGCCCCATACTACACAGGGCTACAGCACACAGAAATACCCCTCCCCTACTCCAGAATGTAAAGAATCAACTTGGAGGGGAACAAACTATAGGAGGCACTCACTGGTCTAAAAAAATAAATAAATCAATACATCATATAAAAATATTGCTGGAAAGCTTGATGTTATAGATATGTATTCCAGAGGTTAATGATGAACCAAATTATTTGTTTGCACTTTGCATACCTGTAAACATTTATAGATGGGTGCTTAAAAAAGGACATAAGCGAAAAAAATGCTCTCACAGACTGTATTTTTACAAAATTTAAAAAGTGCAACATTTTGGTTACAGTCCTTTGTCAGACATGAAAGCACTGGGATGCACAGTGTAGATATAAACTAACAAACAACTATTATTGCTCATCAATTACCTTCTAAAATGACATAACAATTATAGAAATGCAATAAGCATGCTAAATAGTAGATACCAATCAAATACCAAGCATACCAATCAAATAATAGCACATACGGTAGTAACTGTCACTTAATTAATTTCATTATGTAAATAGTTGAAGTAATGGTATGTATTCAGTATGAATAATGCCTTGACCCATTGAGGAGAAACCTGTATTTTTCAATATCATTAATAAATAACTGATCTTATTTAGCCATATTTGGTCAATGATTTTTACCTTATGATACGTGTCTGATATAATCTCCAGACTTTGAGATTGTGTTGTCTGAAAGGTAATATAAATGAAGACAATATGGAATGTAGGCAGATATGTAATCTATAAACTCTGATATATACCGGGAAACCAAAAGACAAGCAAAGTTAGGGATTTCACAGAAGGAACATTGTTGAAAAACATCCGGCTCCTGAGGTGTTTCAATTGGCCAATCAGTAGTCTACAAATGTTTGAGCTTGAAAGTCAGCACTCATAAATATTTATATTACTGGTATACACCCACACCATTGACTTATTGGATCACGCCCACACCATTTCTACACAGAAAGCCAGCGTTTTAACATAATTAAGGTCAAAAGGTTACATTATATTTCAGGATGCCCTTGTGGAGGTTTTCTTTTAGCAGCATTTGGGCCCACAAGGTGTTTTGCAGACCTACTGTAAGAAGCTGGAACCAGAGCATGTGGGCAGAGCTCCCTACTTCCAGGACCAGCCACCCTGAATGCCAGGCTAATATTCTTAAAGTTCTTGAACTTTAGCCCTCTCGCCCACTGCATCATGGGGAGAAGCAGGTCCTGGCTGGATCATTGGCTGGATTGTTAACTGGACACATCCACCGTGGTAAGGAACGTACAACAGCATTTGTATAACCTCTGGAGACTGACAAAATTGAGGCTGTCCTAGAGAGCTCTCACTGTTTTCTACAGGAGCACCATCGAGAGTAAACTGACAGGATGCATCTCTACATGGAAAAGCAACTCAAAGATGGCTGTGCGAAGGTTTTGATGCTCAGCTGAACGTGTCACCGGTCCTCACAGCCCTCCCTGGAAGACACATACAAAATCAGGTGCCATAGGTAGGCAAAGAAGATCATCACCTGTTACCCTTATATCTTAATGTTTACATTTATATTATTTTATTGTGTTTCACTATCATTGCTGAGCCATGGCACAAAAGTTCCACTGTTAATGCAATTACATCTGCATCTCATGCATAGGCGTAAATTTAGGGTGGGACGGTAGGGACATGTCCCCACCAATGTTTAGGAAACATGTAATTGTCCCCACCAATAATTGCGATTCTAAACATATTTTTTTCATTCTGTTAACTATTTCTGCTCCACAATTGGTTCACTCTCTCAATATCAGCATTACTCCTGATTGGCAGGAGAGTGCTGATCACAATGTGTACCAGCCTGTCAGAAACCAGTAGTATACAGTCAATAGTCGAAACGAGACTGTGGGAAGAGATTTAATTGCGTTTTGGCAGGCTACTCCTGTAAGCTATACTTTAACATTGAGTGAATAATAAACGATACAATCGAATTATATTACACTCCTGTATATTATTGTTGAAAATGTATAGTATTTCTAACGTTAAGGAGCCTTTGCTAGCTCTGGAACACAACTACGGAATTGTCTGCTTGTTAGCCATCGGACATTCATTTGTCATGTAGTTGCGGTCGAAGCTGTGCTAGCTAGTACCTGAAAACTTGTAAAAATAATTTGTTAAAATCATCATACCAAACTAAATGTTTTTTAGATGTTAACAGAATGGCTCCAAAAAACAAATTACTGATATAAAGTCATTCACAAAAAGACAATGTGTAAGTAGTATAAATGTCTAGCTTTACATTGTTAGTTACAACTAGTTTACATACATAGTTATTAATGATTGGAACTTATTGAACAGTATACTGTGTCATTTATCAGACAAATGAAGTTCCAGTTGATCCAAGCAGCAGTAAAGAGACAGAAAGAGAAACATGGTCACAGGTGAGGTCTTAAATAGTCTAGTAGTGATTATGACAGTAAGTGTTGAAATTTATTATGATATTGTTTTTGAGGCACAGTGTGTTCATACTTGGCTAAACTAATGCCATAAAGAAATACTCAGAAGAGCAATTGTGTGTATATACAGTGGGTGAAATAAATATGGAACATATCACAATTTTTCTCAGTAAATATATTTCCAAAAGCGCTGTTGACATGCAATTTAAACCAGATGTTGGTAACAACCCAAGTAATCCATACATACAAAGAACCCCCAAAAAATAAGTTCAGAAATTAAGTTGTATTATGATGTGAAATGACAGAGTGAAAAAGTATTGAACACATGAAGAAAGGGAGGTGCAAAAAGGCATGACAAGCCAAGACAACAGCTGAAAACCATCAGTAATTAAAGAGGAATCCAGCCCCCTGTCAGTAGATATTAATATCAGCTGGTTTAGTCCGAACTGATGACCTACAAAAAGGTCTCATTGCCAAGGTGTCACAGAAGACGCATCTCATGATGGGTAAAAGCAAAGAGCTGTCTCAAGACTTTCGCAACCTAATTGTTACAAAACATAGTTATGGCATTGGTTATAGGCACATTTCTAAACTTCTGAATGTTCCAGTGAGCACTGTTGGGGCAATAATACAGAAGTGGAAAGATAATCATTCCACCATAAATTTGCCTCGACCAGGTGCTCCTCGCAACATTTCTGACAGAGGAGTGAAAAGAATAATCAGAAGTGTTGTGTAACTTTTTGAAAAGTAGGTTTAAAGCACACTAGATACTTTGTGCCTGCAGACTTGAAGAAACCAATATTTAATTTAGCTAGCTAATATTAGATTAAGAAATAAGTTTAGTTAACCACTGGACTTATATAATGTTACAGAACTTTGAATAAACCTGAATATATTTTGACACTTCTGACCAACTGTATGAAATGCAGTATCTTGTGTGAGTGTGTGTGTGTGTGTGTTTGCACAAACGCTTTCTGCTCATGCTTTTAGCAACAGGCAGGAGCATCGATAGCAAATAGAATGGTAAAACTGTGTCCCCACCAATGTTCAAACCAAACCTACGCCCTTGATCTCATGTATTTGTGACAACTTAATGAAAAATGTAACTCCAAACTTGTCCCAATGTTTTATCTCTACATTCTTCTTTGTCTTCAAAGTTTATCATTCTTATAGTATTATAATACTTTAAATATTAGAAAAAAGGTAACTCTTTGTTGAGTCTGAGGGGAAAAGGACAGGGGCTCAAGCCGGGATCTATACTGTAAATATGGCATTCATAATTTTGTTCAATACGTCAATATGACAGATTTCCACATATAAAGAACAATTTGTCATTTGAAACGGCGACCTGGCCAAGATAAAGTGAATAAGGGACAAGATGGCACAAAGTTACAAATGAATTACAAAAATGACACAAGAATTACACAGCGTAATAGAAATGCAAAGAAAATAGCAATTTGCGGAACTTCAGAGTAAACGATGTAGGTATGTATGTACAATTAGTGTAACAGAGTTTGAATTAGAGAGGTAGGTCAAGTTGGTTTGTAAAGTGGCAAGGCAAATTCAATGAAGTGATTAACAGTGAGCATAACTATTCCAGAGGATATTGTGCTAATAGCAGACAACCAAAAAGGATACTGTGCAGATCAGTGCATACAAAGGCACCCTGGGACAAACAAAACACTACAGCAGATGGGCAAAGGTAGTGTGCGTGTAAGTGTCAGCATGTGCAATGATCAGACAGAAGCTCTGATACTCATGAGGTGAGGGAGAGGATGTTCACGAGTTTCAGAGTCTTTTGTAGTTCATTCCAGTCGTATGCTGCTGTGAACTGGAAGGAGTTTCGGCCAAAGGAGGTATGGGCTTTTGGGGTTACTATGGAGATGTACCCGCTTGAGAGCAGGTTACGGATGAGTAAGGCAATAGTGAGAAGGGAGTTTAGGTACAAAGGGGTTTTGTGTAGAATTGACTTATTCTACATTGTAGCTGTTCCATTTTTTAGAACTTTATTTTGACCTATTGATTTCGTTGCTTGATAAGGCAAATGGAAACTCAAAGCGTGACTTTATTAATATCCTTTTCATCAGCTTTTAATATGTACTATTATATGGAGCCTGAAATTAAATACACGCTGTTGTTACATCCCCTAGTCTAAGTGTCAGGGTTATGTGTGCCCTGGTTTTTGTTAGTGTTCTATGTGCTATGTTTCTGTCTTTTTCTGTGTTTGTCTCTGCTCTGTGTGTCTTTTTCCCCACAGGTGGAGAAGTTTTGATCGTCAACTACTCATCACGTATCCCTGACCCCTCCCCTCCGTTATCCCATACACCTGGTTTCAGCAATCACCATTACCCATTATACCTTTCCCAAAAGTATAAAACCAGCCATTTTGTGTTCACTCTCTCTCTGCCTCATTCAGGTTTGGTGTGTTGTATACAGGTTGTATTTTTGGACCCTATTCTCTCTGGCATGTATGTGGTTGAGGCCACTTGGTATTTAGCTCTCTTGCTACTGATTTGGGTTTGGTTGTGTGTCAGCTCTGGTCTGTAGGTAACAGTGGTTGAGGCCACTTAGGCAATTTAGTGTGTTGGTAGAGTGAGAGCTTGTTTGTTGTTTGTTTAGTTTGTTAGAGATAATGGTAGGTCTATTGTGAGTGTGTTTAGTCTAGTGTGTTAGTAGTATTTGTCAATTGTGAATTAGATTAACCCTTTGTTTCTTTCGTGTTCCCAGAGGGGGAGAGGAAGCACGTAGGGAGTGTTAGGCAAGACGGCCTGGCCTTACACCACCCGTAGGGTAACTCCTATATTATACACACTAGGCAAGACCTGGACAGACCACACCTGTACTTTGGATAGGGCGCCTCACTCGTGTACCAGTATAGGTGTAGGTTCTGTGTGTGTTAGGTTGGAGCAGGGTAGAGTTAACCTTTGTTTTGAGTTCTTTCCTTTGGTCCTGTCCAGCCTCTCCTCCCAAACATATTATTTATTGCAATTTACCTTGGCTAGTAAAAGCCCTTTGTTAAAAAGGTACTATATTTGTGTTTGTGTCCTTGCTTGCACCTACGACCCCATACCTCTTTTGCTGGCTGCCGGTTGGCCTTGGGCGGTGGTAGTGACATCCCATTCCTCTTCTGAGGAGCAGTACGAATGTAACAAATGGGGGCTCGCCAGGATGTCACTGCACACTGCCCGGGCATCTCTGTGGTCAGTAACTGAGGTGTGGTGTTAGGGTGTAAGTAAGTACTAGCTAGGTGTAGTTTGGTTTCAAGTTCGTTTAGTGTTTTTATTGTTGTATTACCTGTTGTGTCTTCGAGTTAGGGTTCAGTGTTTGTAGTGTTCAGTGTTTGTAGTTTTGGGATGGCGTCATTAGCTGTGGAGGTCTTTTTGGCAGGCCCCTCTGCGGAGGCATTGGTAGACCTGCGCAAAACTGATTTAGTGGCGGTGGCTAGACACTACAATCTGGCAGTAAGAAAGCATGCTCTCAAGGCAGAGTATGTTGAGTTCATAAAGGACCATTTAATAAATATGTCAGCGTTATCTGCAACTGGCGTAGAGAATTTAGGGGACAAGGAAGAGGACAGGGGAAAGGTTGAGGGTTTGAGGACTCCCTTGCCTGCACTGTCGGAGGATTGTGCGGGAGATGGTGAGTTTCCTGCTCCTTGGTCTCTGCCTAAGCTCGAGGCTTCCTCCCCTATGTGTTATAGTGAGACCGAGCATCTGAAGCTTCAAGTGGCCAGTCTAGAGGCAGATCTAAAAGACAAGGCAGAGCAGAGGAAGCATGACTTGGAGATTAAAAGACTGGACTTGGAAGGGAAAAGGCTGGAGATTGAGAAGGAAAAATTTAGAGTTAGGAATTTAGAGTTAGAGGATGGTACTACTGAGTCACCCTTACCTTCTCGTTAGCCGGCTCAGTTCGATGCTAGCAAAAATATTGCTTTGGTGCCACCTTTTGGGGAGGCTGAAGTAGACCACTACTTTGCTGCTTTTGAGCATGTGGCTACGGCATTGGATTGGCCAAAGTAGGTGTGGTCTCTTCATCTCCAGTGCAAACTTTCTGGAAAAGCTCAGGAGGTGGTAGCTGCACTGTCTGTGGGAGACGGTATGGATTATGAGGTGGTCAAGGCAACAGTTCTTAGGGCCAATGAGTTAGTTCCTGAGGCCTATAAGCAATGCTTCAGGGGCTATAGAAAACCTGCAAATTGCACGTTTGTTGAGTTTGCCAGAAATAAATAGTCTCTATTTGACCGTTGGTGTGTAGACAGCAAAGCTACCACCATGAAGGAAGTGAGAGAGCATATTTTGTTAGAAGAATTTGAAAACCACTTACCTGACAAGATTAAATGTTCACTTAAATGAACAGAGGGTGGTGGCATTGACCCAGGCTGCTGTTGTGGCAGAGTAATATTCTATAACTCACAAAACAGTGTTTTCTACTTCCCGACCCAAATGTGTTGTGGCGTCATCGCTGCCAGGTAATGGCCCTCCGTCTAGTGAAGTAGAGAACAGAGAGTGCTTTTATTCTCATAAATGGGGGCATGTAATTGCAAACTGTGTTAAGTTAATGAATAAACGTGATTCACCTGTTTCTCCTCCGCCTTCCAAACCAGTAGGGTTGGTTGTGAATACTCCGCCCTCGAAACACTCGGAACAGGAGCAACGCCCTAGAGCATCTCGTCCCTCGCTTAAAAGCAGTTACGCTCCATTCGTTTTCCCCAGGTCCGTAATGCTCAGGGAGGGAGTTAAATGTGCGGTGAAAGCTGTCATATCTTGAGGGATATGGGAGCTTCGCACTCCGTCATTCTTTCCAGTGTGCTGCCATGGTCTGGCAGATCGTACACAGGTTCTTGGGTGCGCCTAAAGGGGCTAGATATGGGTGATACCTCAGCACCTGTACATCGGATTTATATAAGCTCTGAATTGAAGTCTGGTTGGTTTGAAGTAGGTGTTGTACCTAACTTACCAGTTATAAGAGTCACATTGCTGCTCGGTAACGAAATCGCCGGTGGTAGTGTGTTCCCTGGGTGTGGGGTGTCTAACAAACAACGTGTTAGGAAGCTTCGGTCTTCGGCTGCTCCATTAACAGTGGTCAGGGCGCATGTGGGAGACAAAATTAACAATTGTATTGCTTCAGCGGGTCCCTCAAAAGTGACTAGGGAGATCACTACACGGTCTGTTTCCTACGCTTGGCGGAGACATTCTGGGCGAGAAAGTAACGCTTGGATCAGCTGATGTGTGGCCAGCAAAATGCCAGATTACGCGTCCTCCCTCTTTCCCAGAGCTGGTGCTATCGCTAGCGTCTGATCAGACAGGGTCTGGCATGACTTAGTGGATGGTTTTTCCCATACATAGACTGGGGTTCATTTAGTTGGTTGTTGCTGGTACAACAATTACTATGGGAATTGTTTTCTTTGGTGGGGGGCGTGTTACATCCCCCAGTCTAAGTGTCACTGAAAAGTAAGCCCTGGTTTTGTTATTGTTCTATGTTTCTGTCTTTTTCTGTGTTTGTCTCTGCTCTGTGTGTCTGTTTCCCCACAGATGGAGAAGGTTTGATCATCAAATACTCATCACTTATCCCTGACTCCTCCCCTCCATTATCCCATACACCTGGATTCAGCAATCACCATTACCCGTACTGGTACATTTTCTATTATTTTACCTACTTTTCCTATAAGACAATAATAGAAAATACTTCATTAACACGTCCGTTAACACACAGAGCTGACATTACTTTGTTACAGGCATCTACTTGGTTTATAAATTATTTTCTATTATTCACTTGAAAGAAAAGTCTGTAAAATAATTGAAAACGTATTGGCAACAAATTATCAGTAATTTTTACTGTTTTTTAACAGACATTTAAGAAATCAAGAGTACCTACAGTAACTAGACAACTTGGGGCAAGTTCAGTAATAAATATGTTATGCATTACTGGTAAAATAATAAAGTGTATTGGTTAATACAGGGCTAACACAAATTCTGAAGGAAGGGATGCTTGTAATAGCCTGCAAACAGTGTCCATATTAAGGACTTACCAAATAAGGACTTACAACCTTTAGTCATTTATCGGTATGGTATCCAAATTAGGACGTGTAGCCTTGACAATGCTAGGATGACAAGAGAAATGCATAATGTAAACATGTAACAATAAATGTGTAGATTTTGCAAGAGCTTGTGGGGCATGTCAACACATTAAATCTCAACATTTTACATTGGCATTGAATGTGAGGTAGTTCAGCAGGCTGGGTTATTTCCTTCAATGCACATGCGTTCAAATGTGTCCCACTGCACTTATAGCAAGAAACCTCCTCCATTATCTCCCTCCAAATGTTTGTATCCTTCTCCATTACCTCCCTCCAAATGTTTGTATCCTTCTCCATTACCTCCCTCCAAATGTTTGTATCCTTCTCCAATATCTCCCTCCAAAGGTTTGTATCTTTCTCAAATATCTCCCTCCAAATGTTTATATCATTCTCCAATATCTCCCTTCAAATGTTTGTGTCTTTCTCCAATATTTCCATCAAAAATATGAAATTCACCCAAAATATGTCTCAAAAGGAAAGAAAAGGGAATAAGAATATTTAATTTTTAACAATATGCAGAAATATCCAATAGTTCACCATACCATCTCATGATTTTCCAGTACTGACTTCTGCATTTGAATAAGATGAAAGCTGTTTGCGGAGTGAGAAAATCGCTTCAATGAAACTGAATTCAATAGCGCTTGAATACATGTTATTATGGACGACTTGCAGGACACTGAGGACCTGTTTCCAAATGCAGTTACTTTCAAGAGGGGATCAAACTCCTTCTCTTGATCCTCGAATCCCACCCCCACACTTTGTTTGTTATGTTGACTAACCACCATTTCTCTCCTCAACACACCGCAAGTAACATTAATCTACTCTCCCCCCGTCTCAGTCTTCACCCGAGCGATGTGAATAAGGCGGGAAGTTGGAGAGAAAAGGAAACGACTCGAATTTAATTGATGGCTTCCAGCGCCATGCTGGTCCACGGCTGACTAGGTCGCTCAGTGGTGTTTATGATGTATAAAATTACATTATAGAGGAACACTACCACACACAAAGCATGATCAACACACCCTGGTTATTCTATTCTGTACTTCATCATGTCCATTTTATTTATGAGATTTATTGAGACTTTTCCTCAGTCACACATGCACCGACACGTACGCGCGCACACGCACACACACACACACACACACACACACAAACAGGCACATACCAACTAATAAGTAAATGTTCCTTACTAACATTTCATGCATCACTGGGACATGATAAAGGAAATTGTTTGATTACACTTATTTCATAGGAGGGAGCAAGAATGGAACCTGTGTATCTCAACCGATTACATAGGAGCTTGTATCTGTTACAACTCAGGCAATAGTGTCATCGTTTTGAGTGTTTAGCATCTAGCTCAAGGAAGTGCTCAGGTAGAAAGGTTGCATTTAGCTGAGCTAAGTGTTGAGTGCCAAGCTAGCGTATCTTCAGCTCAGAGGAGATGGTATGTCAAGCCCTGGCCCAGTGTCTGGCCTTGCCTACCTGATTAATGAGACCTCATACCGTTGCCCCCTTTCCTCCCCCTGCTTCTCCCCCTCCTATCCCTCACTTGCTCTTCCTCACGAGCTGCCGTCCTCCAGCAACCACCGGCCGGCCTGCCATTGCTCTGTTGCTCAAAATCTGCTGAGTAACTCCTCAGCCCCCACCCACCTGTCCTTCTCCCCCGCCCCGCTTGTCATCCTCTAGCAGAGGGGAGTTGGGGGGGGGGGTAGCAGCTGACATTACGTGGCTCGCAGGACTTGCCCGTAAATGAACTCATTTTTCATTCTGTCTCCCCTGTTAATGACTGGCACTTTCCTGACGTGGGGGGGTGCCTGGGACTCTGAAGAGGGGCCGGGGTAACAGAGCACCCTTCTCCAGTCCACAACATGGTGAAGGAGGGACAGACGGGACAGATGGGACAGACGGGACAGACGGACTGAAGAACACAAGGACAGAGATTGAGGCATCGATACAGATGGAGATATTGGCTGCCAGAGGAATGTTGTTCATTTCAGAATTAGAATCCCTTTATTTGCTAAGTACATTGACACATACATTTTTGCTTGGTGTCATGTAGTGTATGATTGTGTCTTGTCATGTATTTCCACATAGCAGAGCAATCTTGGGCAGTTAGGAAGAGCTACAAGGAGGGACTGACAGACAGAAAAGATCAGCTAGGGAGTGAGACAGAAAAGATCAGCTAGGGAGTGAGACAGAAAAGATCAGCTAGGGAGTGAGACAGAAAGACTAACTGGGCAGGGGCACTCCAGTTCTACATGATGAGAGTCAGCAGGAGAGAGAAACAGATCGCCCACGTCGTTCTCACAGAAAAAGAGAATGCTGAGCTGGGCAATATAGTGCACGGAATAACTGACATGCATACAGCTAAAACGATATACACTCGGATAATGACAGACAGACAGACAGACAGACAGACAGACAGACAGGCAGGCAGGCAGGCAGGCAGGCAGGCAGACAGACACGGACGGACGGACGGACGGACGGACGGACGGACGGACGGACGGACGGACGGACGGACGGACGGACGGACGGACGGACGGACGGACAGACAGACAGACAGACAGACAGACAGACAGACAGACAGACAGACAGACAGACAGACAGACAGACATGTCCTTACTTAAGGGCCCTGACATTTGTGTCACTTTGCAGGCAGTTTGGCTCTGCTAGCAGGTTCAAATGTTTAATCTGAATTACTTTAATAATATTTGTGACGATGAACTAGAAAGGTCGATCCAACTACTTACCAGAGGCGCTCTGCATGCAGCTTCATGCCTTTCTTTTCTTAATTACACAGGCTGCATTATGAATATATATCTGCAATGAAACAACAGAAGCAAAAAATATATATATATTTATATATAACGAACCTTTTATCATGTTTTTGAAGTCACCCTTTGATCACTTTGAAATGGAAAACCATGTTAGCAGTGAAATGTTTTGATGGAAAAATGTAACATTCACAGACAGTGATTAAAAATGCAGGTGTATGATGGGACCAACATCCCCCGCTGTTGGACACAAACCTAATTGCAGCCCCACAATTACATTAGCTGTTGGTGGGATGATGAATCAGAAGTAAAACAATACTATTATGGAATAGACTGTGTCTTAGGTCATAGAGTTGGCACTGCAGGTAGGAAATCAATGTTAGGCCTTGAATCTGAAAGAAGGATATCAATTATGATTAAGAAGTGCTGTCTATTTATTTTTAAAAGAGGATATAAAACTGGTGATAGTATTTTGGTCAGACCATACTGAGCAGAATTTAATGGAGAGACTATATTGGATAGATTACACTGGTGATATTATACTTCTGAGACTATACTAGTGAGACTACACTGGTTAGATTATACTGGTAGGATTAATTAAGTAAGACTCGTGCAACTATATAATGGATCTATCATCATTTTACATCTTAACCATTTCTTTATTGAAGATGACATTGTACACATACTCCCCTCACCCAGATGGTTGTAGTTGAAACCCCTTAAAATTTTAGACAGAGAGGAAGGAATAACAGTACGAAGAGCGGTCTGTACCAGACCAGCGTGGCAGATGGATCTGACTCAGAGTGACACCAGGCTACGCAGCAACACCTGGAGGAGCTGGGCTGGACAGCAAGACTACATCTGTGGCCATCATCAGTGTGAGGACTGAGGGCTCCAATTCCAGACAGAAGTGCTGGCACCTGGGCCACAAAGTGTTGTGATGCCAACCTACCTCTCCCTGCAGCCTGTGCCAAAGCACAGCTTGGGAAAACACAGATGTAGGACCTTTATTTGAGCCTTTCAGTTACAGCAGGAAAATAATTCAGCAGGAACAACAATGTGAATTAAAATGTGGATTACAATAATTTTAGGGGTGGAAGTATGTTTATTAAAGAAAATTTAAGCCTGGAATGCGTACCTTAGAAACTGGGAACCTTTATAAACCTTGAAAATACTACTATTGCATGGCATGTTGTGCTGCATCTGTATCAGCTCAGACCAAAGATAGATGGTAGTTAAAGACAATGTTATGCCTGAAGAAGAGATCAAGTAATGCTGTCCCCTAGAGTAGGATACTGTCGTAACCTTTAGGGAAACACTTTTACATTGTATATTAGAGGCCAAACTGTGTTACCATCTCACTAGTGAGTTTAGCTATGGAATCCATCCAATCACACTAATTATAACAGTGCTTGAGGAGGTCTATGTACTGTATGTGTGTATGTGTGTGCGTGTGTGTGGGCATAATGTACATCGCTAACTATCATGTCTGTTTACATGTACATGCATGGGTGCCTTTGGGCTACACATGACATCACATTGTGATCAAACAAAAATACAGCATTGCCCAAAAAGACAGAAACCTGTGGCTATAATTGCAAAAAAAGACCTGCAGTCAGTTCAGTGTTAGCTGAGTTCTCTGTCAGTAAGACGGGCAATGCCCAGAACAATAGATTATAGCACATTATGAGATGTCAAGCCTTGTCTACCACCATTCTGAAAAGAGGGATTATTTGTAAAGGCTGCATGTGGGAAGATAAGGGTAGCCTTGGTTCAGCTTCTGAACAATTCATAACCACCATAGCAATCTGAATGCATTATCATTGTTTACATACTACAGTGTAAGGCCAGTCTACCTAATGTTTTGTAGGACTACAGTACCACTATCATCTCTAAGAGTATAATAGACAATAAAAATGAAGAATATGTTTAAACCAGCAACAGAAAAAAACATAATATTACAATGTACTGCAGCTCTGCCCGGTCCTCCATGTTCCCTTTCCTTGCCAAAAGCAGCCCCGGTTGTCTCCCGTCTGTCCCCCATCTAAGTTCAACATAGAGCCCCAGTTTAACATAGAGTCCCAGTTCAACATAGAGCCCCAGTGCAACATAGATCCTCAGTTCTACATAGAGCCCCAGTTCAACATAGAGCCCCAGTTCAACATAGAGTCCCAGTTCAACATAGAGCCCCAGTTCAACATAGAGTCCCAGTTCAACATAGAGTCCCAGTTCAACATAGAGTCCCAGTTTAACAT
>JACXGM010011480.1:0-24979 GCA_016801145.1 Umbra pygmaea | reverse complement strand
CCGAGGAAACGTGGTCTTCCCAGGAGACCGTGGGGAAACGGGCTCCAGTGGTGGCGGCGATTAGCCGGTCCATGTGAGCCCTTAGCTCCATGGCTCTAGCCTCTATTTCCTCCTCCTCCCTGAGGCGTGTAACACGGTTTCTCCTTCGCTGTCTCATATTATAAGGTCAGTCAATCTGTCACGTTCCTCCGTTGAAATGTATAGAGACAAGCGCGAAGGTTGCAATTCTCAAATAATACTTTATTAAATAAGAAAACAAAACTGCCACGAGGGGCTTTCTACATATAACCGGGATAAACACACAGGAACGCGGACCGGAAACATTGACTGACAAGAGACAAGGGGAGAACAACCTGGTTAAATACAAAGAAATACTAATTACTAACTGAATCCACCTGTGGCTAAACAATGACATAACTAATAAACCCTACCAAACCCATGACAAGAACTAGACACAAGAGGGCAGCATACTCACACAAACAGAGGGATCACAGAGACAACACATAAAACAACCTATCCCCAGTGAACACCCAGCCCACCTACAGGGCTGGATGTGACACACAGAGAGTCAGGACACCCGTTTAACGTCCCATCCGAAAGAAAGATGGCACCCTACGCAGGGGAGATGTCCCCATCACTACCCTGGGGAATTGGGATTGATCTTTAGACCAGAGGGAAGATTGCCCCCTACAAGCCCTCCAACACCACTTCCAGCAGCATTGGTTTCCCATCTAAGGACTAACCAGGCCCGACCCTGCTAGCTCTAGAGTTTACAAAGAATGATCAGAAAAATAGAAAATATCCAGTGAGTGGCAGTTCTCTGGGTGAAAATACCTTGTTGATGGCAGAGGTCAGAGGAAAATGGCCAGATTGGTTTATGCTAATAAAAAGGCAACAGTAGCTCAAATAACCACTTGAAGCTGATTGGCTACAGCAGCACCTGGTGCCAATGTCAGCTAACAATAGGAAACTGAGGCTACAATTTGCATGGGCCTACGCAAATTGGACAGTTGAAGATTGGAAAAATGTTGCCTGGTTTGATGAGTCTCAGTTTCTGCTGCAACATTCAAATGGTAGGGTCAGAAATTAGCATAAACAACATAAAAGCATGGATACAACCTTTGCCGGTGGTGGTGGTGTAATGGTGTGGGGGATATTTTCTTGGCACACTTGGTCCCCTCAGTACTAATTGAGCATCATTTAAATGCCACAGTCTATATGAGTATTGTTGCTGACCATGTCCATCCCTTGATGACCAGAGTGTACCCATCTTCTAATGACTACTTCCAGCGAGAAATCACGCCATTCCACAAAGATCACATCATCTCAAACTGGTTTCTTGAACATGACAATGGGTTCACTGTACTCAAATGGCCTACAGACTCACCAGATCTCAATCCAATCAAGCACCTTTTGGATGTGGTGGAACGGGAGATTCACATCATGGATGTGCCACTGACAAATCTGCAGCAACTGTGAGATTAAATATTATATGGATAGAAATGTCTGAGGAATGTTTCCAGACCTTTTTTGAATCTAT
This sequence comes from Umbra pygmaea, assembly GCA_016801145.1. Classification (NCBI taxonomy): domain Eukaryota; kingdom Metazoa; phylum Chordata; class Actinopteri; order Esociformes; family Umbridae; genus Umbra; species Umbra pygmaea. Next base: position 23,439 of record JACXGM010011480.1, on the reverse strand, counting down.
ACCATGAATAATTAATGCTGTTTTCAAGGCCAAAGGGGGTCCAAACCATTACTAGTAATGTGTAGCTAATGAAGTGGCCGGTGAGTGTTTCTCTGCACAACATTCCATCTTTAACTGTTCCTTTTTTCTGTGGCTGTGTTTCAAGCCAAATATGTAATGATACAACCATAGAAATAGAATGGATAGAAAGGCCATTGAGCTGCTTGGCACGGTCATTCAATTAGTGCACAACAAAATGGCGATTGTTGTTAGTTGTCATGGTAACAACACACAAATTGGTTTAATCCGCTAGATCTTTGCAATGGCATGGTACACGTAAAAATGTCTGCCGCTCTGATCATTCTGCTACATTGATTTGAATTGGAATGGCATTTCTAATCATTCCATTTCTATGGTTACAACACATCCATCCTGTCCTCTCTCATTTGGCACGTAGAGAGAATTGTTTCTGTTTAATTTCTATTTGAATATGTTCTAATGTAGCTAGCATTCCTAGCTCAATTCATCACAAATTGGGAGGGACTCATGACACTGTGTAAACAGACACGGTACATTTACACTCATTCCATTACTTTGATAGATTACACAGACTGCCAAAAGGAGGGTTTCAGTAATAAGGTTTGTTCCATAACAACTCTTATGATGGGTTCACTAAGGCAACATATGTTGAGTCAATTAGTAGGCAGAGTGAGTTATCCCTTAAGATGTCAATGTCCTACTTTCAATGGAATTCTGGTCTTATTTCAGGGTCACTACCACAATTTGAGTTTTAGTCGCAGCTGTAAAGCATAATCACAGACCAGAGAGATGACGAATGAAGACATTTGATCATAAAGCTTAGCCGCGGATATGTAACCTCCCTTTGACAGTGTTGGCGAGAAGAAAATACATTTTCACACCTCAATAAGCAATGGCAGCGAGCCTGTTCACATATCAAATCGTAATGCGATAATTGTGACATAACATGAGTTGCCCTCACTGAATTATATGAGTTCACAGCACCACTTCTTGCATATTAAATCTCACATTCTATTTAAATATATTTTACACAACTATTATTCAACATTTGAAAGAAAGTACAGGTTGTTCAGCCTTTCAAAGCCCATGCGAAGTAAGAGAATTACAGGTCCTTCTCAAGAAATTAGCATATTGTGATAAAGTTCATTATTTCTTCAGTAATGTAATGATAAAAATGTAACTTTCATATATTTTAGATTCATTGCACACCAACTGAAATATTTCAGGTCATTTATTGTTTTAATACTGATGATTTTGGCATACAGCTCATGAAAACCCAAAATTCCTATCTCAAAGAATTAGTGTAGTAAAGGGGTAAAAGGATACAATTAATGTGCACTTATGAAGTTAAAGCATTAATGATTAATATATTTCCTTTTCTTCCCTGTTGCAATAGTCTGGGTTAAGAACGGAGAAATGCATAATAAATGCGTACAGAGGATTGGTAGTATAGACGTTGTTGATATTTCCTATCTAACCATCTGACCTCACAAATGATCATTTATCCGTGTGTAAACAGCTACGGAAAGAAATACTACAGCGACCTGGGAAAACTTAATCGCTACCCGCGATACTCAGTAAACAGTGCATAGGCTACCTAGCTTGAACTGTGTGCGTGATAAAGGCTGAAACTTCAGAGCAGACCGCAACAAGATAACTTACATTCCCATTAATAACTCCACCGGAGATGTTCTGGGAAATGATTTAGAATGTCTATGACAGAACTTAGTAAATGAATAATATTTAATTCCAGTTAAAGGGCATCAAAGTACAACACTTTAACCGGACACAGAAATACACAATTATAACAAGAAATTACATGTCGTTTACACTTCTAAATATGATCTACGATCTAAGCATGTCTTATACGGTTCAGTCTATTACAACATTTATTCAACACATTTGCTATGGCACGCACTGACGTGTGGCCAGGAGAGTCGTTAAAGAGGATATGTTGCGATTCAAAGCTGTAGAATTCAGCAATAGCAGCACAAGATGTTGTGTGAAAAAAGGAATACTCTATACCCTACAGACATAACACAGACATTTGACAATGAATACTTACAATTCCTGATTTGTATGACCATACAGAAATAGGCAAGTTGATTTGATCACTACCTCTTTTTTCCAGTGTGTTTGGCGGAGAGAAGAGATAACTTTGTCTGCATAAATGCATAGTGAAGCATTATCAAGAGTTGAACAGTTGATGGGTCTACTAATCATCAATCACTATAGTACATCTTGCATTATAATACAAAGTATTAATTAATGAGTTTATATTTATATTCCATTAAACCCCACTTTAACCCTCTAATAGGGAACACTGGCCCATCTTAAACTCATTCATAGCTCTAGATCATTTACTACAATGCCTGGATGCAGACAATCTCCCAGCTGCCTCTCAACAAGCAATGCTGCCTCAAGGTGTCCTGTCATGTAGCAACACATTGCTGGAGATGAGGAAAAGGGTCAGGTGTTTTAAGCAGTAAAGTTAAATAAGCAGCCATAAATGTAGTCAATTTAGGTTATTTAAACCATGACTTTGCCCTGCAAGTGTTAGTGGCGCTTGACAATCCTCAAACACAAATGAATAAATAAATAAATAAAATATCTGAGAGGCTACCCTGTAAAGGCTATTGAAAAATGATTAATGAGCTACAGTAATAGCAGAAAATCGAGAAACACTGTGACAGACAACTGGACAGTTCAAATTTACATGGCAATTATTTATCAAAATAGTAACAGGCTTTTCATCTTTGCAACATGCAGCAATTACCTTTATAGTAAGTAGCCTGTTAAGTGAGCTGTTGAGCATTTGTGTACTGTATTGCAGACCTTCGGAAAACTGTACAGCATTTTATGGACACTTTCATGAAACACTTGACGCCTCTGTACATAACAGTTTTAATTGTTTAGCAAACAAACACATCTCTATACTGTACCTGGGTTAGGTTTTTAGAGGGAATTTGATTTTGTGTCTTCAAAAGTACTTCTGGTCCCTCAACCAGGAAGTCTTGCCTTTAGTTACAAAGAAGATATTATGTTTTTACTAATATATTTGTAATCCTGAAAATTACATTGTAGTTCAGAATTGTAACTATAAAACAAATTTGAGATATGTATTTGATAATAGTGTCAATTAGTTATAGATATTACGTTAAAAATAATCTCTGAATCTATCTAGTTACCAAAAATACAAAATTTATACTGATTATTCAACAGCTTGCAAAATCTGTTTTTAGTGTAATGTTTTCTGACTTGTCTTTCAAGTCTGGAAAACATACACTAAGTGGGCACATTTAATACTAGCATTTAACTAAAGGGTAATTGTAAATTGAAAAGTAACACATTTCCCCAGGCGTGATTGATATATAGTGCGCTACATATTTTTCTCATCCAGTTTAACACTAGCAAATGAAAGTCATTAAACGGAAGTCTTGATTCAGTGAGATGGAATTTCCCCACAGGGTTGAAAAGGGTCAAAGGGGAACAATGATAAATGTCTCTTTAAGCAGGCAGTTCTCTCACAGAGAGCAGGGTCAAGCTACAGTCACGAGTGCAATGTCATTGGGTTATATTCCTCTTCCCACCCTGATGCAATGAATGAAACTTTGTGAAGAAGCCTATATCTGCATTGAAAACAAATGTTCTGTCACTTTGTGAAGAACCCCAATTATTTGTGGTACATGACAAATATGTGATTAAAACAGTCACAGGGCTTCAAGCTTACATTTCTGACATCTTTGCCAAAGACCTTGAAAATGCCAACTCAGCAGGCTGAGTGTAGATAAAATATGTAAATATTCATTCACTGTTGTTCCCCTTTAAAGGCTTGGCCCTTGTTTTTCCCTTAAAGCGTAACTCTCGCCAAAATGCAACCTACGGTCTTTTTTTGAATTTACCCGAGTGAAACTTTCAGTTAAAAGCATAATTAAGTTGGAAACGCCACTTAAGATTTTCCCTATTTTTGGTTTTGGTCAAATCGCCTATTGAATGGGAGTCATAGGGACATAGGGAATAAGATAGCATCAAAATCGCTATTTTTAAAAAACGAAGAAGGCTCGACACAACAATAAACTTTGCTTGAAGTATCACCAGGTGCTGTACACATGAACTCAATCATTGATAACATTGTTTGGGTACACAGTGTTTACTAAAAAGAAAGGTTAACATGTAGGATTGTTAAAAGATGCAAATACAATGGATATTAAATCAATTTGGACATTGACTAAGATATCATTATTTCAACTGTCTACAACAAAATATTGGAGCTGAAATTATATAATTAATATGAGCAGTACGTACATCCAAAATGGAGATTAGTGTAGGAATTTCACTACTTTTTGTATGTGGTCCCTTTCTGAGGGTCCAAATCTATTTGTACAAATGGCTACTCAGCGGTTTCATGGCCAGGTGTGTGCTACTACCTCATTGATTAATTTAAAAATAAACAGATAAATTGTCTAGATTTGATTTCATGTGTGGCTTTTGCAGGAATTGCAAAGAGCTGTGACTGCCAGTGACACAATCCATAAAAATTAAAACAACCCCATCCGAGAGAGAAAAAAACATTAGGGGCCCTATTTTAAAGATCTAAGCACACGGCGTGAAGTGCATGGCGCAAGTGCACTTTGGACGTGTCCAAATCCACTTTTTCATGTTTGACTGCGAATGACAGGATCCATGCACTGGGCGCATGGTTGAAAGTTTTTTTTTTAGTGTCTTCATTAATTCATAGGTGTGTTTTGGGCGTAACATGCAATAAACCAGTCAGAGTGTCATCTCCTATTCCCTTTAAGAGCGGGACACGTTTGTACTGTGGCGCATTGCTATTATGAAAGCGGATCGGCACTGTAAAATGTTTATTTTTAATAGTTTGCATGTTTGTGTGCTGCTGCTGTAGTCGGGGAATAAAAGAATACAATTAATATGCACTTATGAAACTTGCTTGGAGCAATGTGCTGAGTTATGTGATAAGGAAATGCTTAATGAAAGTGTAGAGAATGATCTTATTGATCATATTTACCTCGTAGATGTTTAATATCTATAAATCTGACTCCATGTGTTTATGTGTTAGCTAAGCAAGATCCCCTGGAAGCCTAACAGGAGATAGCTAGTCTAGATGCCCCAAGCCACGCTAAATGTGTAATATGTTCATGGCTGTCTGTCCTGCTACAGGCGACGGAGATCGATATAGCATCAGCTTGCCCCTACGAGCAGATATGCTTCTCGGCCATACAGTAGGGGCGCGGGAGTAAGGAATGCCAAAAATGAGATGAACTTTTCTACCGGGCTGAATTGCCTTACCGAATTACCTTCTTGAGCCAGCTGCGGGCCCCGCTGCAGAATAGTTTAGACTCATGGAGAACACGTTAAGTACCAAGATAGCTTGCTAGCAAAGTGGGTGTGTGTGTCACAAATGAACAGAATACTAGTGTATGTAGTTAACAGGATAGCAATCAACTCCCGAAATCTAAACCAGAGAAATTCTAGGAATAACTGAGGAAGTCTCAGACGAAACTCGGAATAAAATCAAATAACGTTTAATTCCAGTTAAAGAGCATAAGAATAGAACGCTTCAACCGGACAATGAAATACAAATTATATACCCAAAATAGTTCACATTCTGAAATCCTTCGGCCTAACAGAAAGTACACAATTATATCCTAGCAATTTATAATAACACACAACTACGGCAATAAATTGCCCGGAGTATCATTTACGATAAGAACTCAAATAAGTTGCCTAACAACAAGGCAATTTATCCTTTCCACTCTGGTGCCCCCCACTCCATTCCCGCTACATACTAAATGATGATCACTTCACTGGCCAGGGTTGGAACAAACAGGTTTGGCACCAACATATTAACATGATTAGATTATGCTGCGACTTGCTGGCGCTACCCTGGTCACAACAAAAGAACAGAGTTATAACATTTAAATATTCTCCAGAGGGGGAAGCTAGCATTTGTTTTCTCCAAGTAACCCTGTGGAGAAATCATATAACCTGTGCAATAGCATTTGTCTCTCCTCATAACCCTGTGGAGAAATCATATGACCTGTGCAACCTTTTTGTACATGTAATAAAACAAAACTCCCTTTATGGGATGATCAAGAAAGATCTGTTGGACTTCACCCTTGGGCTTGTCTGTGTGCTCAAGTGGGGGGGATGACCCCCATTCCATGAATTTTAATTCCCCTCAGGAATTCAATTTTGTGTTAAATAAGGTGTGAGAGGAAGCCAGCTGTTGAATGAGTCATATTTGGACCTGTAAACATACATTTTCCACCACACTGCGCTTCCCTGTGTTTGTGTAACCAGCATAGTGTGTGCACGCTGTGCATACGCCTAGGTGCATTTGACTGATTTGCTGTTAAAATAACAATGACATGCTGCACTATTGACTTTAGGCCAGGTTTTTGTTGGTCAATGGCTCGATCAATTTCCGATGCCTCAAGATAGTAATACACCGAGGATTATCCTGGGTAAGTAAGACCAGCAGACCCATGGGCACAAAGATGCACGCAGGTGCATTTGCTATTTAAACAATGCGGTTGCCAGATGGAAAATTGACGACTGCGTCAGCCTTAAACTAAGTGAGGAGGACCTCGCCGGGTGAAAGATAGGGCCCTAGGTGTGGCCAAATCAACTATTTGGTACATTGTTAAAAAGAAAGAATGGACTGGTGAGTTCAGGACAGATTTGGGCAAGTTACCTATTAATAGTTACTAATACAATTGTAAAAGTAACTTGTTACCCAACTCTGGTTCAGGAACACCAAAAGACCCTGAAAAGCACACAACATTGTGGTGGATTACAGAATAATGGTTTCCCTGTTGAAGAAAAGACACTTCATAACAGTTTGTTAGATCAAAAACACCTTGCAGGAGGCACAGTAGGCATGTCTGTGTCAAAGTCACCAATGAAAAAAACTCACAAGTATATAAAGGGGTTTACCACAAGACGTAAACCATTGATAAGCCTTAATAAAAGGAAGACCAGGTTGGAGTTTGCAAAACCTCTTTTAGAAACGCTGTAAAGTTCTGGAACAACATCGTATGGACAGAGAGAGACAAAGATCAAGTCGTAACAGAAGGATGGGAAGAAAGCCTATCAGCATTGCTCATATCAAGGCTGTGTCTCGTTCCTGCTCTATAACATTTGCAGAGTACAAACTTTCTTCACCCAGGAAGCAGCACAGGTATTCATCCGGGTACACATCTTCTCACATCTGGATTACTGCAACTCACTCTTGGAAGGGCTCCCGATGTGTGCCACTACACAGGTAACAATTCATTCAGAACGCAACGGGTTCAACCTTCACAAGTTCTCCCACGTCACCCCACTTTTATGCGCACTCCACTGGCTCCTCTTTAAAGCTTGTATCCGCTTACAAGGCCATGGTGCTCGCCTACGGAGCAACAAGAGCTGCTCCTCCTCCTAGATAACAGGCAATGCTTAAACCCTACATCCCTACATGGGCTCTTTGTTCTGCCACTTCTGGGCTCCTGCCCATCCCCTGCCTTCAGGAAGTCAGCTCCCAATCCACGCAGTCAAAACTCTTTTCTGTCCTGGCTCCTCAGTGGTGGATGTGATGACTTCGTATGTCTTGCTTACAATACAGTCACAAAAGTTCTGGTATATGCAGGTCTTGACTTGGAATTATTCCTTTACAACTGATAAGAACCTAGATATACAGTATATTGTCCTGTTGGTAGTGGAGTGTTGATGTACATAGACCAGTGCTGCAAAGAAGTCAAACTAGAGCTGGCTCAGAACAGAGTCACACACTGTAAAGAAATATCAATGAAAATCAGTAAAAAGTAAATATTATTACCATGCAGGGCTCTACTTACAAAGTACCGTAGCTACAGCTTACAAACAAATATATATTTTAAAGAAATTTTGCTTTCCTCTCAAATGTACCTTCCCATGGATGTCTGTACCTAAAAAAAATGATGGTGTAAGGGCAGGGAAACATTGAAGCCAATAATGGAGCATTTCATATGGAGTGAATATACTAAGGAATGCACTGCAATGAAGTACATTATTTCCGTAATTCAAGAACAGCAGCTTGGGTATACAGTATTGTTTGTCCTTTTTCATAATGTGATTCCTATATTCAGGGGCGCTGTCAGGAATTTTGGGCCCCATGACAAAAAAATCTAATTGGGCCCCCTCTGCGCAGCGGTTGTCACCTCATCTATTACCCCTGTCAGTCATGGGCCCTTGGAATTGTCCTAACTTTCCCCCCTATACGGCGCCCCTGCCTATATTATGACCTCTGTCTGAACATAGGTACATATAGATTTACAGGAAAGTGATACCTGCATATCTTGAATAGATTTTCATGCTCATTCTGTCTTGTCAAAGTACATGCTGTTGTCATGGCGATACGTACAAAATTGTACAAAATCGTAAAAAAAACTTACGTCCACCTGTGAATTTTCTGAAGGCAGGAAAACGTATGTCTCGTACATTTACAAAACATAAAAAAAGTCAGTTTACCTTAACCTTACCCTAACCTTAACCTCACCTTACCCTAACCTCACTATCCCAGCATATTATCCTTGAACTAAATGTTAACCAAATACTTTAAATTGTAAACGATTGGTCTATTCTTAGAAGTGTTCTGGTAGAACAGAGTTTCAATACGTAAAACACTCACATTTTGATGGTCTATATTGTAAGTCTGCCTACGTAATGGGGTGAAAGTTACGTTTACTCACGTCTTGCCATAAGAATGTGTTTGCAAAGTAACATCAGAACTGAGTCCAAATTGTACCAAAAGAACCCTCCATGTCATCCACTTGAGAAACAGACATTTCTGGAGTACAGTTACAAGCACATGGCTGCATGGCCCTGGGGCAGATTAAAGTGGCTCTACAACACCTCTTCTTGCCTTCTTCATGAAATGCTGTTCCCTCACTGCTGCCTTCCTCACCAAGAACACGGATTAGTCCTGACCGGAGGAAGAACTCACCTAAGATCTGCTTCCTCAGATGACAGCCTACAGGACTGAATAATGTATGGACAGTAAAACGTTATTCAGGAGGTCAATGTACTGGCCTGGCTAAATCATGAGATTACTACTCTAGTAAGGAGCCTGTTATTCTAGCATTCGCTGTAGCCTATTTCTGTTATCGTTAATATATCCCCTTTCGGTTGTTAATTATAATAATAATAACAATATTAATGTATTGCATGTGTAAAGCAATTATAGAGCCTTTCATTACAGTAGAGTAATCTCAAAGTGCATATTTATGTTATTTATAAAATAATAAAATATGTAATAATTAGTTTTAGTATGTGAAGTGAGTTAAAAATATTTTACTCCAAACTATTTATTTAGCATTGCTGCTGTGATGATTGCATTGTTCAGCTGTTTTGTTCTCCAGGAGGCAGATTATCTTTACCTGTTTTGCTCCTGCTTCTTTTTCTTATTTGATGAACACTGTTTATATCCCCTTTAGGGTGTTTTGCATCCTTTGGAGTTTTCATACCAACTGATGGTTAGATTCGGCGCTAATAAAGCCAGGTTACAATACTGTGTTTAATTTACCTTTTACCACTAAGGACAGTAGAGAAGACCAGAAGTGAAAGAAGGTAGAAATGATAAGAGGACAAAGAGAAACAATAGATGGAGAGAAAAAGAGGGTATCGACAGAAGAGTATGTAAGAAGCAATTTGAGATGTGTGGTGTTTGAACACATAGCTGAGCCATTAGACAGATAAGAGAGCTGAACATTGCCACTGCTGTGGATAGATCAGCACATCTGGCCTGTTTCCTGTTCCTGAGGTCCATCCTTCCAGCAGCTAGTTAATATTCACAGAAACTCTCGGGAATCCTCTATGCTATCCTCCCGAAGAGCCCCATGCATAATGGAGGTGGCTTGGAGACAGACAGCACTTTCCTCCCCTTAATTGGATTCATGGAAAAAACTTGAGAAAAGAGCACAGAGGAAATTATTATCATGCATGCGTTTTATTACCACATTTGTATCAATAAGAAATGCAGATACGCCCACACACGTGAACTTACAGTCAGAGGGACATATGGCCAAGAGGTTAACACATCTGACCAGAAAATGTACTACCGAAGAGCAAATCCTAGAGCTGGCAAGTACATAAAAAAATTGTCAGTCCATTCCTAAGCAAGCCTGTCTGTAAGTGTTTAATGTAGTGCTCATAACTTCAGAACATATTGGTTAAATGTAGCCAAATTGCTGTTGGACATTCCCAATGCAAACTATTCCCTACCTGTAAAGTGTCCAGGGAAAGTGTAGATATTAGCTTCAGAGTCTTTAGGTGTTCTGGTATTCCTCCAGACTTTTACACTGTCCCTATCTCTACATCCAGCAGAGTTTATGAATAATGGTGACTGTGTCTTGGTGTCGCCCCATTATTCAGAGAATCTTCAGCTTATGCTAAGACCCCTGTGAGCATTGATGTTTACAAAAAGGTTGGCATCGCGGGCTCAGTTGCGTTCCAGTGTAATGTCTTGGAATTAATGTTTCCTAAAAAAACAGCCTAGAGTGATATAGCTAATAAACTGACGGTTAATGTTGCGTCCTGCTGCTAACACAGGCTGTGTAACATTGGATTAGACTGTTTTGAAGACCTGAATGGAGCAGAACCTGGGACAGAAGGATAGATGAGCGCATGGAGTCAAAAATGAGAACTGAAAAAAGGAGGGAACTCAAATGCAGGGGCATACGAGAGGACATTGAAAGTAATAGTGTAACTATTAATGAGAAGCCATTCGCATAACATATTGGACGGAGACCAGTCCATCTGCTGGCTAATTAAAAAATGAAAAAAGTGTGTGGGGAGGTGGCTGGTGCCAACAGAGATACAGGGAATGAGAGTCACTTTGGTGAGACAACTCCAAAGCTGAAGACAGGGCGGAAGGAGGAGGCCCATGGATAAAAGCAGAGCCCTGGGGGAGCGGACAGGAAAGGTGGATGAAGACATGAGAGGAGGTGAGAAGGGAATGAAAGAAGAGTTGTGACAGAGTGCAATCCACGAGGGAGCTAGCTACTCTTCCAGAGAGGGCAGAACAACAGCAGTTTCAACAAACAAATGGAAACAACATTACCTGTTCATTAACCAAATGTTCACCTGAACCAGAACTTCACAGTTTACTAAAAAAAATTCTAAATCAGGTCTATCCAAACATGGCAACAGTCCCTACTTTTTCCAGGGCAACAGCCTTCACAACTTGAACAGGAGCAGCTTTAGCCCCCACCTGGATAAGTGTGACACCTCCCAGGCCAGCGTGTACCTCATAAAAACGCATTAAGAAAATGTACGCCAGCAGGCTTTTGCTATGGAGAATCACTAATTCAAATATACAATAAGAAAAGATAACTAACAACAGGTCACAGAACAGCTCATGGATCTCTTAAACGTTTTGCCCATGGAACTCTTAAAAAGCTTGTGGAACACTTAAAAAGCTCGTGGAACACTTAAAAAGTTTACACATTTCTTAGAATCAGCTATGAGACTACATGTATTCACTATGCTCTCTAATCAAGATGAAAAAACTACAGACAGAATGACAAATTCCAATCAAAACCTGTGTTGTTGATATACTTATTAAAATTATAACATTTAAAAACCAGGCATTAAAATCTTCTACATTATCCTCATATCTGGCTAAGGTCTCATCACCACAATCAATATTTTATGCAAATTCTACCACAATAATTATTGGAAGAAATTCACAAATAACTATTACAGGAAAATAATTTGCAGTACATTCATTTTTTTTACATTTCTTCAGTAACAACAAAATCATCTGCTGAAATTGGCTTCTTACCAACATTCCGGTACTGTAAAACAGTCCATGTTTATATCCTGTGCACTGACAGGCAAACAAAACAAAAATATTTTTTTTCTCATGATTTGTTCAAGAAAAAAAAGTCTGCTTTCAGTTAACTGAAAGCAGACTTTTTTTTCTTGAACAAATCATGAGAAAAAAATATTTTTGTTTCAGGGGAAATGTAATATAATATGAAGCAGAATTAACACTATTCCCACAAATAATTCAAACCCATAAAAGAAGACAATACAAATAGGAAACATAATAACACAGTTATGAAGACAACAGATGTGGTGGCTGTAGAACAGTAATGTACTCCTATTCTGAAGGGGAAACTGGTTCCACCATTGTGTTCCATCACAGAGAAGAGTTTGCACTAGGCAGATCAGAAACAGAAATGTTCCCGGCGGAGCATGTCACGGTTAAGATGCAGGAAGCAGGCACAAGTAGTTTATTACAAGGTATTGTAACAACGGAAACATGCACAAGTGAACTAAAGAGTACACTGCTCTAAAAAATGTAAACATATCTTCAGAGATGGGAAGTAACGAAGTACGAATACTTCGTTACTGTACTCAAGTAGATTTTTCCGATATTTTTACTTTACTTTACTACTTATTTTTGTGCCGACTTTTTACTTTCACTCCTTACATTTTTAACACGAATATCGGTACTTTCTACTCCTTACATTTTACAAAATTGTCTCATTACTTTAGTTTTAAATAACTTCAGTCGAGTTACCATTATTATTTATTGCGTCATTAATACCGAATTCAATCTATTGGAAGGGAATATACGTTGCATTTGTAGCACCACTACAAGACGACTCGTCACTCGACAGATTCGGCAGCATTCACTCGCGTCAAATCATTGCGACTTGATCGCGTTAACGTGAGCACAGTATGATTACCGTAAAACGGAGATCCCAGAGATTCGGCGGACAAGCAGCAAGATATTACCAATCATCCTTGGCCTTATCTGTGAGTGATGTTTGACATAGTAGGCATGGCGAATGTGACACACACACACACACACACACACACACACACACACACACACACACACACACACATGCTTTTTCACTCACTCACTGTCCTACACACAAAACGTTATGACGCATTAAACATTACAAAAGGTGTGTATATTTGTCCTATACACAATTACATTACGACACATTACACTATACAGAAGGTTTGTATACCCTAGTTACTCCCAAGTTCTTTAAGGGATTAAGGACAAATCCATGCACATCTACAGATTTGAGGGCATACATCACTTGCCATTTTTTTTGCTGGATGTTTATTTGCATATCAAATAATAACTTTTTTAATGCAATGCACATTGCATTTGTAATTTCTCCAACTTTTATAATACAAAAAAATTGTGAGCCTGACATATTGCATTTTTTTTTATTAGCACTCCATGTTCAAATATTACTAGCTGTCAGTTCATTTCTTATAAACTGATGCCATCCCTTAGTTGTAACTCTAAAAGTATGGGGAACTTGAGCACACACATATTTAAGCATACACAGACATGCCGACAGGAATCCCCAGGCCCGGGACACAATTATATATTTAGGGCCGCCCGGTAAAAAAAAATGACTGTGCAAAAACTAAATTTGGGACCTCCTCAGGACTGGGCCTGGGACAACATTCCCAGCCCCCCCCCGTCAGCATCTCTGCACAATCACATACATGTAGATTCTTTCAAATGTTAAGGGAAAGATTAAAAAAGAGAAACTTTATCTGTGAATTCTCACAGAATCACAATTTAATTAATATCTTGCTACTCTCTGTCCCAGTCTCTGTCATAATAATCATATATGTAATGTTTTAGGCCTATTGGCAGACACCTATTTAAAATGTAGGCAATGTCACATAAGAGCCTTTTTTACATGACCACGGAAATTTCTCACTTACACTCTAGTAACATTTGTGTGGTCCAGGTAGCTTTGCATAAAAAATGGTTGTCATTTGTAAGGCTACTTTTACTTTTATACTTTAAGTAAATTGCCAAGCCTGTACTTTGTTACTTTTACTTGAGTAAAGAAGTTAAATCAGTACTTCTACTTTTACCAGAGTATTTTTTAACACTATCTGTACTTCTACTTGAGTACGGGAAGTGAGTACTTTTGCCATTTCTGCATATCTTGTGCACATAGCACTGACATAACCAGGCTATTCTAATAGCCTGGCCGGTATGGTGGCCTAGTGGAAAGCACTGTGGCCTCACAGCAAGAAGGTTCTGGGTTTGAACCCCGGTCATCCCAGGCCTTTCTGTGTGGAGTTTGATGTTCTCCCTGTGTCTGTGTGGGTTTCCTCTGGGTGCTCCAGTTTCCCCCACCATTAAAAACATGCAGGTTAGATTTGGGACTACAGATGGAAATTAGCATCTATGCTATGATCTGGCAAATTTACAGTCTGTACAGAAGTGTAAGATTGTTGATTAATGTGCGCTGTCCCAAGTGAAATAAATAAACAATATCCAATAATGGCGATATGTACAAAATTGTAAAAAAACAAAACATATGTCAACATATGATGTTTCTGGAGGCAGGAAAATGTATGCCTCGTATGTTTACGAAACATAAAAAAGTAACTGAACCTTACCCTAACCTTAATCTCACTTTACCCTAACATTAACCTTACTAACCTAGCATGCAGTCGCATGCAAACGTTTAAGCACCCCTGACCATTTTTATGATTTTCAATTATAAAAAATTGGGTGTTTGGATCAGCAATTTCATTTTGATCTATCAAATAACTGAAGGACACAGTAATATTATTTATATTATTTATAAATGAAAATCATGGAAATTGTCAGGGATGCCTAAACCTTTGCATACGACTGTATTATCCCTCAACCAAACGTTCCCCAAGTACTTTAAATTGTAAACGATTTGACTTAGCTCACCATGCCCCGTGGAGCATCCCTGAAAACTCAGGCATCATGCTTATCTTGTTTCAAATAGCCTAGCCAAAAGAAAATTTTATATTATTTTCTCCGATGCAATTAAACACATATTTTTCAATGCCTTTTACATACTGGATTACAGTTCAGAGCAAGTTTTGAGGACAAACATTTTTAAAGATGCTTCCTAAAGTTCCTCAAGTAAACAATAAAAAGATAAATAAATGTCACATATTTTAGTTTGGCTGCCCAATTCAATTCCTTCTTAACCAATTTCTATTCTCAGTTAATTTGTTCGGTTCTATCAATTTATTATGTAATTTATATTTAGCACCTCTTTGTTACAAGTTTCAGCATGCACTGGCTGTTGACGATGGCCTACAAGGTAATCAGGTTTTTATCTGAATAGTGGTCTATTATATAATATTACTTTCTTTAAAAAAATACAAAAATCTCTCTGTAACATAATTTTTTTCATCAGTTATGTATGTATGGAAATAAAAATCTGCTTGTGTATTTACACACAAATGGAAAAAAAACTGAAAATATCATGTACGTTTTTCCAATTACCCTTTTTTGCCATTTGTCCAATTCCCCTTTAAGAATTGTGACGTTTAGTTTCCACATGGCATAATGGGCTAAGTCACCCCTCCAACACTGAGTAGCTTTTCCAACACTGCACTGATCATTCAACACAGAAGCCTTAAAAAGTAACTCTTGCCCTTGATTTCAGTTTGACCCACCTTTCAATCATTTAAAACATCCTTGATCCGGCATGAAAAAATACTAAACTACTAATTTTGGGGTTTTAACAAATGTTCTGTCAGCACTACAATGCTATGCCCCATTTCTGAGGCTTTGCCAGGCTTTGAATGAACTCCTGATACCACCTTTCATAGAAAGCTTTGACGAGGAACCACCCTGCACATCTTGAAGAGAGTGTACAGTATACAGGATCCCCCTCTTGGGTGACATTGAAGCACCTTCTTTAAGGTGCTCCAACATTAAGATTGCAATGACAGTTTTGAAACACAGAGGCAGCAAATAATTACTTTTGTACAAAAAACAAACAAAATATGACATTTGTCACAAACTGTTAAAACAAATACCAGCATTAATGTGTTTGACTATATCTCCAAATCATCGTTTTTCTGTTAAAAAAATACTTTTTTCACGAGAGATCCCCTTAATAACCCTTGTGTTGTCCTCCCGATGGCCATACACCTGTGGTCCTCTGGGGTCAAAAAAGACCCCATCTGGTTTGACTCTTATTTAAAGCATATAGTATAAATATTCAATCAATTCTGTGTTACACCTTTAGTCTAACTTCAGTCCAACCCATTACAATAATTTTTTCCCTTCGATTTGGAATTTAGGGCCAATAATCCGTTTACATAAAAGTATGAAAATATTTTGACAGAAAAATATTAAATTTGGGGTCAAAATGACCCCAAGGACAACACAAGGGTTTTAACAGCCCAGACGCACAACCCCCAGCGGGATACACCCTTTTAAAGGGGGGTCTTTTTAAAATCCACATCCAAACTCGCATAGTACACTAGGGGGGGAAGCTGGTCCAGTGTGCGAGAAAGCGAAGGCTCTATGTTTGTGCTGCGCATGCGTTGTATTTGGTGCACGCATGACCTCGCGCGGTCGGCAGATGCCAGCGCGAGACCAATAAGTCAGTACATATGTGGGAGGATTTTACACAATTGGCAACTACAGAATATAATGGTGATTAAATTCACAGGCACCCTGAACACGTTGTCACTCGAGTAACATGTTGAGGTAATTGTGTTGGACTACTTAATAATATACCTCGGGCATGGATGTGCCGATATTTGCCGCCCTTAGCAGAGCCCTCGGGCATAGTCGGAGTGCCGTAAACCGTTTGCATTCTGGCCCGGTTAGCCTGCTAACACCTACAAATTATTGTTGACATGCCGATATGTTCAGAGTTTGATTGTGTATGAGTTGTTGGTTACTGTCTCTGGTTGCTGCATGCTGGATAAATAATAGTGAGTATCTATGATTCCCTGGCCCCATGTGGTATATACAGTATAAGGCACGTGAGAGACAACAGACACATAACAGACATATCTATAAATCAATTAAACATCACCATACAAAATAAACAGCCAAGATATATGATTGTATATATCCTTAACTGACACAGCTGCGTTTCTGTGTGTGTGTTCACTGATTATCTACATTGCTCAATACTGTACTGTGAGAAAAAACACCAATGCTAAAACGGATACTGCAAGTCGGGAACGTCTGATTGGTTCCAGTTTATTATTTCAGAATACATCCAGTCCCCATCCTAATGCCAAGGATAACAGTTTGATGGCACTGCACTCCATGGAGTGATTAAATTCCCCAACACTTCAAACCACATCTGGACATCTGGATCCCACTAGACTCAGGTACACACATGCACACACACACCCCATCTATAGTGTGTACGACAGCTGTTCAGCTGCACCGCGACTCCCTACATGGCATAGCCTTATTACAGTTTTATAAATGTAATGCCATTAAATGGCCTCTGAACATCTGACAGAGGCTTTTTTTACACTCCCCATAACACTCACTCCTTTTGGCAGGGCCAGATAACTTTGCAGGCCTCTGAGATATACGGCTTCTGCCATGTTGCGCACGTGCGTGTGTGTGTTTTCGGAAAACTGATTATTCGTCAGTAGTGAAACCTTGTCAGTATTTAACTACTGTATCCAGTAGGTTTGGTTCAATCCAGACACTTCAAGAGTAACTACAATAATGGCTGCTATAACCTTGAGGTCTAACAGTGGGAACTCAACTGATCTCTCTCTCTCTCTCTCTCTCTCTCTGTTTATCTTGTTTTATTTCCCCCTCAATTTCTTCATTCTCCCTCCATCACGTCGTCTTTTCATTACAGGTGTTTAAAAGTGTGAGGATAAAAACCGACAGAAGTAGTGTTGGTTGTTTGTTACCACATCAGGAGGGTTAGCTCAGCTGTGGCATGCTGGGTGTATATTGAGATCATTACATAGAACGGATCAATACAGCTGTGTGCCCTGGACCCTGGGTGGATCACACGTACACAGACTTGTATGCGCGGGCATACATATGTGAAGTATGTGGGTGTGTGGTCACATGCTATCGCCCTTCACTTAATTTTTTAAATTCCTTTAGGAAACGTCCGTCTTCCTCTGATCTCAAAAACCTAGTGAAAAAAATACAACTGAATTGTGCTTGTGTCTGTCTTTGTGTATTCAGGCTTGTGTATGTTTGATTCCATGCACTACTTTGAATTGGCTTTGGTATAAATTACATGCTTCCATTAGAGAACGGGTAGTAAAAGCATGTGGGAGATATTATGTCCAGTAAATAATAGGAAAAAATAGCGTTTTTCATATACAATGATAGTCAGTGTTTGTTATATAGTATTGGTATGGGTGATGTAATATTGAAATAGAGGCATTATACAATAATTCTCAATATTTGACAATTCAATAACCAATCTTTAACCATTGCAATTCAAACACACTCATGAAACAGTTGTCAAGGTTTAAATACCAAGGTCTGGAATTTTCAACACAGATTAAGCCTAGTCCTAGATTAAAAAATTAAATTGAGATATCCATAAATTTAGATTTTTACTCCAGGTCTAACTTAATCTCTGGCACAATGAACATGCATTTTTATAATAATAACATCTAATACTTTTTCGGGGGGAATCTACACACTACAGTCATCATCAAAAGTTTTGAGAAAAGTATTGTTCTTCACACAGTTTGCTGATTCAGTGATCTGAGATCTTTTTGTCAGTAGTTACTATGATATACTGAAGTATAATTACAAGTATTCCATAAGTGTCAAAAGATTTTATTGACAATTACATTAAGTTTATGCATTGAGTCAATATTTGCAGTGTTGACCCTTCTTTTTCAAGACCTCTGCAATCTGCCCTAGCATGCTGTTAATTATCTTCTGGGCCACATCCTGGCTGATGGCAATAGTTTGTCCGAATTTGCAGGTATTTATCTGTCCACCCACCTTTTGAGGATCGACCACAAGAGGATCAACCACAAGGTCTGCAAAGAATCCATGCCAAGAACCCAAAATGTCAATGTTTTGTTCCCCGAGCCACTTAGTTATCACTTTTGCCTCATGGCAAGGTGCTCCATCATGCTGGAAAAGGCATTGCTCGTCACCAAACTGTTCTTGGATGGTTGGGAGAAGTCGCTCTCGGAGGAAGTGTTGGTACCATTCTATATTCATGGCTGTGTTGTTAGGCAGAATTGTAAGTGAGCCCACTACCTTGGCTGAGAAGCAACCCCACACATGAATGGTCTCAGGATGCTTGGCTTTTGGCATGACACAGGACTGATGGTAGCGCTCACCTTGTCTTCTTC
Organism: Umbra pygmaea; assembly: GCA_016801145.1. NCBI lineage: Eukaryota > Metazoa > Chordata > Actinopteri > Esociformes > Umbridae > Umbra > Umbra pygmaea. The sequence continues at coordinate 4,287 of JACXGM010011480.1, read as the reverse complement.
AGACAAGGTGTTTTCCGGATGGCCCAAACAATCGGAAAGGGGATTCATCTGAGAAAATGACTTTACCCCAGTCCTCAGCAATCCAATCCCTGTACCTTTTGCTGAATATCAGTCTGTTCCTGATGTGTTTCCTGGAGATAAGTGGCTTCTTTGCTTCCCTTCTTGACAGCAGACCTTCCTCAAAAATAATTTGCCTCACTGTGCGTGCAGATGCACACACGCCTGCTGTCATTCCTGAGCAAGCTCTGCACTGGTGGTTCCCCGATCCTGCAGCTGATTCAACTCTAGGAGATGGTCCTGGCAGCTGGACTTTCTTGGGCTCTCTGACACCTTCTTCACAACAATTGATCCTCTATCCTTAAAGTTCTTGATGATTCGATAAATGGTTGATTTAGGTGCAATCTTACTAGCAGCAATATCTATGCCTGTGATGCCCTTTTTGTGCAAAGCAATGATGACGGCACATGTTTCCTTGCAGGTAACCATGTTTGACAGAGGAAGAATAATGATTTCCAGCATCACCCTCCTTTTAAAGCTTCCAGTCTGTTATTCTAACTCAATCAGCATGACAGAGTGATCTCCAGCCTTGTCCTCATCAACACGCTCACCTGTGTTAACGAGCCAATCACTGACATGATGGCAGCTGTTCCTTTTGTGGCAGGTCTGAAATGCAGTGAAAATTATTTTGATTCAGTTCATTTTCATGGCAAAGAGGGACTTTGCGATTCATTGCAATTCATCTGATCACTCATGACATTCTGGAGCATATGCAAATTTCCACCATCAACACTGAGGCAGCAGACTTTGTGAAAATTGGTATTTTCTCAAAACTTTTGACCACGACTGTACATATGTTTTGTCCCGCGGAATTGACATCGCTCTCAACTTTTTGTATCATTATAATCTTGGAGTGTCCAACCACAATTTTAACTTATTTACTTGGAACAAAAACCTTCATTTGTGGCAGTATGAGTTCTATATTAACCACCAGTAAGAGGATGAAAAATGCTACTTGCTTAGTATCCTAGATGTGGTCTCAGTCTCACCATTACTCAATGGTATGTGCCTGTAACTTAACTGTGGTTGTGTGCAGGGGAAGGCATTCAAGTCGCATTGTGTACATTGAGCAGCATGAAAACAATCATATTAGAATGGTAGGATGTGTTTGGAGGAAATAATTATAGATCGAGTATCTTACACCAGCTGTGAGGAAAGGCCATAATTGCGTATTAAAGGTCACAAATATGGGAAAGTGAGTATTTAGAGGAAAAACATGGGTATTTTCTTTTTCAGGGATATTTGCCCCTACTTTTCTCCTTTCCCAATTTGTCTCCCAACATTTAAAATTGACCACATGCTTCCTCCAAGCATGTGTAAGCAAGTATTTTGATTCGTATCACACCGCTGATTCAACAAGGAATCCATTAGTTCATCTAACCATGATTGAATTCACAGGGTCCCGACCCACACAAGAGGTCGCTAGAGAGCAACACTACTAAGTACCCCGGTCCGACTATCCACCTGTCCAACCAATTGTATAATTTGCGCTGCCCCATACTAGACAACTTGACATTGTCAGAATGGTGCAACCAGGATACAAACGTCCACTGTGACGTAGTTGTGTTGCAAGGCATTGACTTAAACCACTGTTCCTTTGCCAGGATATTTTATTTCGAATTTATTTCAGAATTCCATCAATAGAGTTCGACTCCAGTGTGAGACCGATTATTTTGTATCTTTGAATTACTTTGTAAATTACTTTGAATTATTTGTCATAAACAAAAAGTTGATGATCAATAGAAAACAAAATACAGAATCCTCCCTTAATTGCAGATCTGCAATTCTATATCTGTGTCACGCAAAACAGTAAAAAACCATTACCAAACATCCAGCGGTGTAGTAGAGATGCTGTTAAACTAAACTAGTGAAGGAGCTACATCCTGACATTGGGCCTCCTATGTTAAACATAAAGTGACGTGGGGCAGCTGATCAGCATCAGCCTGGCGCAAAGGACGCTCAGGACATGGGTAGCAGCTGGAGGAAGATAGATAGAAGGAGAGCAAATACTAAGGACAATATGGGAGATCTACTGTTACCCGCGCAAACATACCTGCCTCCACTGACAGAGATGGCAAAAGTACTCACTTCCCGTACTCAAGTAGAAGTACAGATACTTGTGTTAAAAAATACTCTGGTAAAAGTAGTACTGATTTAACTTCATTACTCAAGTAAAAGTAACAAAGTACAGGTTTGGCAATTTACTTAAAGTATAAAAGTAAAAGTAGCCTTGCGAATGACAACTCTTTTTTATGCAATGCTACCTGGACTGCACACATGTTATTAGAGTGCAAGCTGAGAAACTTCATTGGACATGTAACAAAGGCTCTTTATGTGCCATTGCCTACATTTTAAATAGAGGTCTGCCAAAAGGCCTAAAACATCACATATATGATTATTTTGACAGAGACTGGGACTCCAGGTTAATAGGATTATGACTGAGTAGCAACATATTAATAAAATTGTGATTCTGTGAGAATTCACAGATGAAGTATCTCTTTTTTAATCTTCCCCTTAACATTTGAAGGAATCTACATGTATGTGTGTGTGCAGGGATGCTGACGGGGGGACAACTGGGGACAACTCCCAGTCCTGAGGAGGTCCCAATTTTTTTTTTGCACAGTCATATTTATTTTACCGGGCGGCCCTAAATATGGAGTTGGGTCCCGGGCCCGGGGATTCCTGTTGGCATCCATGTGTGTGTGTGCTCAAATATGTGTGTGCTTAAGTTCCCCTTACTTTTAGAGATACAACTAAAGGATGGCAGCAGTGTATTAGAAATCAACTGACAGCTAGTAAGTCTTTGAACATGGAGTGCTAATAATAATAAATGCAATATGTCAGGCTCCACATTTTTACAATTAAAGTACTATAAAAGTTGGAGAAAATAAAAATTCAGTGTGCATTGCATTAAAAAAATATTTATTGATATGCAAATAGACATCCAGCAAAAGAAAAATGGCAAGTGATGTATGCCCTCAAATATGTAGATATGCATTGATTTATCCAATAACTTGGGAGCAACTAGTGTATACAGACCTTCCGTATGGTGTAACATGTCATAATGTATTTTTGTATAGGACAAAAAACTTTTGTGATGTTGAACGTGTCATAATGTTATTGGGTGATGGACAGTGAGTGAGTAAAAAAAGGGTGTGTGTGTCTGGGATGGACAGGAAGATTTGAAGCAACTTTCCCCGGAGACATTCTTCATGACTACTATGTCAAACATCTCCCTCAGATAAGGACAAGGATGATTGGGAATGCCTTGCTGCCTGTCGAATCTCTGGGATCTCCGTTTTCTTCATTTTCAATCATGTTGCCATACATAAATGAATGCCACCGAATCTGTCGAGTCGTCTTGTAGTGGTGCATCAAATGCAACGTATATTTCCATCCAATTAGATTGAATAGGGTATTGATGACGCGAGAAATAATAACGTTAACCTCACTGACATTATTTGAAACTAAAGTAACAAGATCATTTTTTAAAAGGTAAGGAGTAGAAAGTACCTAAATTCGTGCTAAAAATGTAAGGAGTAAAAGTAGAAAGTCGGCACTAAAATAAATAGTAAAGTAAAAATATCTAAAAAATCTACTTAAGTACAGTAACAAAGTATTTGTACTTGGTTACTTCCCATCTCTGTCCACTGATGACACACAAACCTGCCTTGAATCTGCTAATCAACCAAACATCTACTAGAGTAGGAGAAGGCATATGGTAGGGGAAGAGAGAGGAGTGGTAAACAAGAGGCATTCTAACCATGTGTATTACATAGTCTTTTTTCTCGCATTTCTCTGTGTACAGTATGTGCAGGCAGGAAAGATTAGCCGTGTTGTCAACCCAGACCAGGGGCCTCATGTATAAAAGATTGCGCAGCTTACATACCAAAAGATGGCGTACGGCCAAAACTGGAAAAGTACGTACGCACAAAAAATTCACATGTATAAAACCGGTCGTACGCCAGCTCCTGCGCATCTTTCCTTTATAAATCACAATCAACTTGAGATTGAACGCACGTGAACGAGCCACTGACCCCGCCTTGTCTCCGCCCATAAATGAATATGCAGATAGCCTATATATGCAATTTCTTTTCCTGAATTACAATGGCTAAACACGCAAAAAAATAAAATTTTCACAGACTGTGAGATCGAGGTTCCAACAACAGACGTGAAGGCGAGGAAACGTGCCCTGTCATCATTCTATTAGGAGAAAAAAAGTCGGCGGAG
>JACXGM010011479.1:0-24979 GCA_016801145.1 Umbra pygmaea | reverse complement strand
CTCCCCCAGCATCATTTATAATGTCATTTACAAACATTATTCCTTTTCCAAACATCTTGTCAATGTATACAGGCCTTTTATCAACTATTATATGAGAATTTAGCCACAATAATTGTTGTAAAATTTGGTCCCTATTTTCCGGTGGATTAAATTGGAATTGCAACCAACTTTTCATGGCTTGTTTGAAAAATAATGACATATTTGAATGAATTCAATATTTTTGATAAATTCTAAAACGTAAAATTTTTCACCTTGACTTCTTGGGATTTGATTACCAGTCAGAAGATATAACCACAAGGATAACTGCTAGTTTCCTGCAGCACCCAGAAAACATTAGAATTTGTTCTCCTCTACAGTTTGAAATGTTCCTGAACTCCCGCCTCCTCTCCATTTTGATTGGGTATTCGAATGAACCAATCATAATCTTTCTGCCCTCAAAACTTTGAGTACGGAAAACCGGTATGTTTTTTCTGTCTTTTTTATTTGTATTTGAGTAATTGAGATAGATATATTCCTCTTTTCTCTGCTCCTAGGAAAGTTGTTTGTCAAACATAATTGTAGGCAGCTAAGCCGGATCTACCCTTCAGGTCAGCGTTTACAGTCATCCAACTATGACCCTCAGGACATGTGGAATGGAGGCTGCTCAATGGGTTAGTAAACTGGGAGGGAGGGCCTGGTGGAGCTAGGGGTTGGTATTTATTTACCATTATATTCCCTGAAAGTCCCTAAGGATATAAATCTACATTGGCTTAATGCGTCTCCTAAGAACAAAGCAGACGATTTTCCACTTACTCACTGCAATTGTCGTAATGAATGATGCAAAACACAGCTGCCTGGTGAAGTGGGATCTGTTGTTTGAGTGTTGTGTTGAGTTGTTGTGTTAATTCAACCTCCAAACCCCTCCCTGCAGTGGCTCTAAATTTCCAGACTCCAGGAGAGCAAATGGACTTGAACCAGGGACGCTTCCTGCCTAATGGTCGCTGTGGGTACATCCTCAAACCCAGCTTCCTGTGTGACCCCAGCTCCGACTTCAACCCCGAGATCACAGGAGGCGGAGCTGGACACGTCCCCACGCAGCTTACCATACGGGTGACTAATAATAATAATAATGATAATAATAATAATGATAATAATAATAATAATAATAATGATAATCAGCCTGTAGTGTACATAAAATGTCCACGCAGCTTAAAATACGGGTGACTAATAATAATAATAATAATAATCAGCCTGTAGTGTACATAACACGTCCAGAAACATGTTAGCCTATTAATCCTTTACCTGGATTTACCTGGATCACATAAATTTATTAAGATTTGATCTAATCTAAGTCACCAAAATAGACAATAAACAAATGGTTCTCAAACCTCTCCAGGGGACTTACAACCATTCCATTTATTTGATGTATCCTAGAGCTAGGCTAATGACTTTTCCAAAAGCTAATTAGAGTCCGGATTTTGGGCCCGTCATTGTTATTTGTACTACTGTGAAAAGTTGTAATTTTCCTTTTAAAGCTGATGATACAATCATATATGCTTTTGCTCCATCTGTTACTCTAGCTGTTTCACACCTGCAGTCTGGCTACTAAACAGAATTCTCTTTTAAATCTTAGGTTTGTGGTAAATGGAAAAAAACGTTATGGTTTTCACCAGGTCTCATAATAATTTTTTGGATTATCCACAAATTTCCACCCTAAAATAATCTCTGTTTCAACGAGTACACTGTTACAAATGAATTGGAAGTTGGCTAGATTAAATTAATTATTGTAACACGCATTAGGTAAAAAAAGCTTAGGTCAAGTTCCATTCATTGTTCCATTACGAGAAACGGTATTAAAATGTATGCGAAATTAACTTTTTACTGTTTGCTATGATTGTTTTTCTTAAAATCATTCTTATTGTCATGGCTGTAAAAGAGACTTTTGTTGATTTCTGTTTAAAAAAGTTATTTAAAGCTACACTGTGTATTTCTTTGAGTTGATTCTTAGCAAAAACCCCTTTGTTCTTTCACAAATATGTGCTCATTCATGTGTAATTACTTCCACCTAATAATCATTTATTTATTTAATCAGTATTTTCGTAAGTGTAGAATCTTCCATTCACAATATATACAATGGTGCCGCTTGAATTGCGGCAGCCATGTTACGCCTCCATATTTAAAATACATTAGCCAAAGAAGGACATACCTGGAAATTCAAGCTTGGCCATTTGCGCTTTTACACAAGTGGCACTGTGACGAATGCCAGGGGGAGATTACTCACGACTGCCAGGAAATTTCAAAGTCTGTTGAAGATGTAAGATCATGCCTGTTCTCGAGGACATGTAATAGTAGCGCTGGCTCAAGCTGTAAAGTAGGCAAGAACGTTTGCCTGGCAACACTAACTGGGATTTTTCGTTTCAAAATAATAGCGCTCGTGGTTCATTGCAATAATCATTGTTTATTCATTGCATAGGTAGTGTCCATGTTCATGTTTTGCTAAAATTAGTATTCTGTTTGAATAAAACAGACTCTAGTGAATGTTTTTCAGATGTAATCGTGTTTTCACATGAGGCACTGACAATAAATTTAATCAAATTGTGTGTAAAACATATTTGTTACTTTTATTAATAAAACATGTTAAATTATTATTTTTGCTATCACATGCTCTAACGAGCGCTATTGTTTTGAAAGAAAAAACGAATATCCACGTTCACGTTGCTGGAATAATAACGCAAGAAGCTTCAGTTGCTTGTCATATACATTTTCACCAGTAGATGGGAGCAGATCTTACACAATAAATTAAAAAAATATATATATTGCTGCATTTCTTAAGTTTACAAAAGAGCTCCTGGATTTTCCACAAGGCTACTGGTGAAATGTTCTGGGGACAGATTAAACCAAAATGTGATTGGTTGGAAGGAACACACAACATTATGTGTAGAGAAAAAAGGCACTGCACACCAACATCAAAACCTCAACCCAACATTTAAAGTATGCTGGAGGGGGAATCATGGTTTGGGGTTGCTTTGCTACATGGTGGCATGGACGTCTTGCTATAATCAACGGAAAACATGAATTCTCAGGACATTTTGCAGGAGAATATAAGGACATCTGTCCACCAATTAAGACTCGACATAAGTTGTCTTGTGCAACAACACATGGACCCAACGCACAGAAGTGAATCAGCAACAGAATGGTTTCAACCATAGAAAAGGAATGGATAAAAAGGCCATTCCAATTCAAATCAATGTAGCAGAATGGTCAGAGCGGCAGCCATTTTTATTTATACCATTCCATGGCGAAGATCTAGTGGCCTACTTCCACATTAAATGGATTTGCGTGCTGTCACCGTGCCAACTAATAACAATCGCCATTTTGTTGTGTACTAATCGAATGACCACGCCAAGCAGTTCAATGGCCTTTCTATCCATTCTATTTCTATGTTTTCAACAGAAGAAAATACGACTTCTGATATCAGTCCAATGGAGATACGGTGGAATGACCTCAAGAGAAAGAGTTTTGTAAAGAGCAAAGGTCTACAATTCCTTGATTATTACTGTGATATGGATTAACCAATCAATTCTCTTTCATTATGTTGTTATATGTATATAAATTATTCATTTACTCAGTGTTATTTTATGAATCAATCACGACTCCTCTCATAGACTAGTTGTCTTTGTAATGTTGGTCTCTAAGCAGAGAAATACCTATCGGTCTAAAATTATTAAAGGAATGTCAGGAACATTTTCTATAGCTAGTCTTTCTCTTCAGCCCTGACATTCCTGTTGTAATGTAAGAAAGGTATCTCTCTGCTTAGAGACCAAGAATGTAGGAGTAGATTCTACAAATACCAAATGTTAAACACGATTTTTCTTGTGACTGTATGTGTTGGAGTACACATTTTAACAGCAGTGATTATGGAACCACACCCCAGTTAAAGACTATTTTTCTACTACCGTCTATTTCATTTTGAGTCATTTGAGTCATTTTGAGTCATTCAAGTCATTTGAAATCATATAAATAAATGTAATATTAGAAATTTGTATAGTACGGAGACATCAAAATGTAATGGGGTGATGTTTTGTTTAGATAATATCAGCACAACAGCTCCCTAAGATCAACATGGACAAGCCCAACTCCATCGTGGACCCACAGGTGTGGGTGGAAATTCACGGGGTGCCCATCGACAAAGCCAGAAACAAAACCCACCGGATCGACAATAACGGTTAGCTGATGTTGTGTTACACATGCATTACACTCCAAACATTTGAATAACATCAGGCAAGTCTGTACGTCCTTGTAAATGTACCTTTTAAATACAGACATAGATTAACAGAACAGTGTTCTTACCATTTCATCAATGATCTTAGAACATTCATGAGCACTAGTCTAACCTTTAACCTGTACAACTCGTCGTTGTTCTGATAACTATGATGAGAACGACGTTTGACTGAAAGCCTAATTCTTTACATGTAGGGCAACAGTAACTCGAACTGTGGAGTAGTTCCTGGCTTTGCGAATTGTTTTTTAATGGCAGGGCATTTAAAAGTTCTCCGATGCCCCCCGCAGGTTTTAACCCACGCTGGGACAGTACGCTGAGCTTCCAGCTACAGGTCCCCGAGCTAGCCCTGGTGCGCTTCGTAGTCGAGGACCATGACCACACAGGAAAGAACGACTTTGTGGGCCAGTACACCTTGCCCTTCACCAGCCTCAGAACAGGTGATAGAAGACTGCCTCGGTATGCTACGGGGGTTGGTGTAGACGGTGTGCGTGTGTGACACTGACAGTTGTGCGCTCTCTGTCTCCTAGGTTATCGCCATGTCCACTTGCTGAAGGCAGATGGCTCCAGTCTCTCTCCATCGACCCTCTTCATCCAGGTTAAGGTGTCTCAAAAGGGGGTACCAATCAAGACTGTGTCCGAGCGCATGGCTTTGGCCAAGAGTCAGGGCAAAGCATGACCACCAAGTACATGAACTAATACAATGGTCATTGATATTCTCCCTATAACTGGAACAAAGTGGAAAAACTGCTGCCTGTCCCACGGTCTCAAACTCCCATGTAGTGTTGGCAAGTAAAACAGTCCCTGGCTACAGAATGGAAGACATCACATCAGTTCTCAGTCAAACCTAAATTGGATTCTTGCCTGTTTAAAAATAGGTTGGAAGAACTCTTTCTGCAGGTTGCTGTTTTAAGGGTTTTCTCTAATTGGTTGAATTTTAAGTGTTCCTGTCTGTTTCCATGGAGATATGACCTGTTTTACAACATTACTCTGTCAGGCAGCTGTTACCAAGCCAACATCTTGTAGATAAAACCAAATAGGTTTTAGCTCTATTTTTTAAATTCAAAAGGTTTTAACTCAAATATATTCACCTCGAAGGCATTTCTGTACCTGGAGTCCCTGGAGTAGATGTTAAAGATGTTTCAAAAGTTAAAATTAAGTTTTAAAAGTTTACTTATTGCTACATTTTTTATTATATGGAAAATGTTGTTACTTACGTATAGAAGCAATTCATCAAAGCATAACATGTACAGTAGTTTATCTAATTTTATAAGGACAATGGAGGTGTTAAATGACTGAACGGAATAACTTAATATCTATTTGTTGTGGTGGTGTTGGTCTATCACACCAGACATAATAACGTAATGAATACACTTTAAGCACTTAATGTTTTTGTAATTGCTTTTAAATCAAGCTGCAGTTAATGAAGCTGTTTTCCTTTAGTGTGAAATCACTAGTGGATGTTGTTTTTTTTAAATGTTTGTATAATGGTATATTCTAATATAGTAACAGTATTTGAATTAACTCAGTGAGATGATTGAAGTTCCATCTAATATTAACTCTGTTTAACAAGATAATTGTTAAATTATCACAGCCACACCAAAATGAATTTAATCAACCATAGTTAAAGTGAGGACCATAATTCATTGGACATGTCATTTTCTGTTGTTATTTTGGTTCTGTACTCTAGAACACTTTGAGTTCGAAGGATAGACTAACAATGAGGTGGAAGTGCAGCTTTAATTTGAGGATATAAACCATTCTGAAATGACAGCACCTTTTCTACATGGTCCCCACATTTTTAACAGAATGTAAAACAAAGTAAAAATTGTGAATATTTGGTTGCATATACTTTGCATCAGGGACATTGCAAAAACACTGGGCATGTCCAAGTCAACAGTTTGGTTCATCATTAACATGAAAAATATAAACTATGCCAAAAGACATGGTAGACCACTGCCCTTGATGACCGGAGAGTACTCTCTATGGTGAAGAAACCCCCCTGATAACTACCCAACAGATGAAAAAATACTTACCTGAATGCAGGGTACACAACAAGATGAAAACCACTGCTAAGACTGAAGAACAGAAAGTCGCAATTACTGTTTGCTAGAAAGCAACTAAAAGACCCAAACAGTTCTAAAAAAGAGGCTTGTGGACAGATGGGACAAAGATTAACATTTACCAGAGTGATGGAAAGAGGAAAGCATGGAGAAAAAAATTGAATGGCATGATCCAAAGCATACCACCTCATCCATGAAACATGGACCAGTGGAACAAACTCACTTGTTTTCATCGATGATGTGACTGAATTCGGAAATAGAACTATGAATTCTAATGTCTACAGAAATACAGTTATGTCCGGAAATATTTGGACACTGAAAAAATTTTCATAATTAGTTTTTGTACAATGGAATTGAAATGAAACGACCAAGATGCAATTGAAGTGCAGACTTTCAGCTTTATTCAAGGGGTTGAACAAAAATAATGTATGAAACATTTAGGAATTGCAAATAATTTCATACACAGTCCCCTTATTCCAGGGGCTCAAATGTAATTAGACAAATTAATGTGCAGGCAATGACTGCTTGAAGTCTGAAACGCATGGATATCACCAAACCTTGGGGTTCCTCCTTTGTGATACTTTACCAGGCCTTTACCGCAGCTGGCTTCAGTTGTTGTTTGTTCGTGGGTTTTGTCTTCAGCAGGTGATATGCATGCTCGATCAGGTTGAGATCAGGTGATTGACTCGGCCATTGCAGAATATTCTACTTCTTTGCCTTAAAAAGCTCCTGGGTTGCTTTCGCAGTATGTTTTGGGTCATTGTCCATCTGTAAAGTGAAGAACTATCCAATCAACTTTGCTGAATTAGTCTGAATCTGAGCAGACAATATATCCATACACTTCAGAATTCATCCGGATGCTTTTGTCGTCTGTCACATCATCAATAAACACTAGTAACCCAGTGCCATTTGAAGCCATACATGGCCATGCCATCACACTGCCTCCACCGTGTTTTACTGACGATATGATATGCTTCGAATCATGAGCCGTTCCCAGCCTTCTCCATACTTTTTCCTTCCCCAGCATTCTGGTACAGTTTGATCTTAGTTTCATCTGTCCAATGAAAGCTGTTCCAGAATTCGGCTGGCTTTTTTAGATGTTGTCTGGCAAAATCTGGCCTTTCTGTTCTTGTGGCTTATGAATGGTTTGCACCTTGTGGTGAACCCTCTGTATTTGCTCTCGTGAAGTATTCAATTTCTGGTAGACTTGGATAATGATATCCCTACCTCCTGGAGAGTGTTCTTCACTTGGCTGGATGTTATGAAGGGTTTTTCTTTACCATGGAAAGGATCCTTCGACCATCCACCACTGTTGTCTTATGTGAATATCTAGGTCTTTTTGTGTTGCAGAGCTCACCGGTGCATTCCTTTTTTTTCAGAATGTATCAAACTGTTGATTTGGCCACTCCCAATGTTCCTGCTATCTCTAAAGGATTTTTTTTATTTTTTGCAGCCTAAGGATGGACTGTTTAACATGCCTTGAGAGCTCCTTTAACAACGTTTTGGGTTCACAGCAACAGCTTCAAAATGCGAACGACACACCTGGAATCAACTCCAGACCTTTAACCTGATTAATTGATGAGGAAATAACAAAGTAATAGACCACACCTCTCCTGGAAACAGATTTTGAATCAATTGTTTACTTACTTTTGGTCCCTTGAAAAAGAAGGGCTACATATAGATGTACTGTAATTCCTAAACACAAATTAAAGCTGAGAGACTGCACTTTATGCCCAAATTCATTGTTTAACTGTAACTTGAATATATTTTGGTAAACAGCCAAATTAAGCAAACTTGTGTAAGTGTCCAATTACTTCTGGACCTAATTGTATATAATCAGTTCAGATAAACCCAAATGCCTCCAAACTCATTGGACGGCACTTCATCATGCAACAAGACAATGATCCTAAACACACTGCTACAACAACGACAGGGTTTTTGATGGCAAAAAAGTGGAAAATCCTTGACTGGCCAAGTCAATCACTTAATCTGAATCCAATTGAACATGGATTTTACATACTGAAGAGGAGACGGAAGGCAGTAAGTCCCCAACACAAGCAGGAACTGAAGATGGCTGCATTACAGGTCTGGCTGACATCACCAGGGAAGATACCCAGTCAAGCAGTCAATGCATGCAAAGGACATGCAACCAAATATTTACAATTATTACTTTATTCTACATTAGTTAAACTGTCCAATGTTTTTCGGTGCCCGAAAATTGCGGGACAATGTACAATAGGTGCTGTCATTTCTAAACAGTTCATCCAATATGTATGAATATACCTTCAGATTAAAGCTGACAGTCTGCACTTCAATCTCATTCTCATTGTATCCTTCCAAACTTAAAGTGCTTAAGTATAGAACCAAAATAACAAAAAATGTTAACTGGCCAATTAAATATGATGTACACTGTATATTGTACATGGTTAAAGTATGTAGGCTTCATTGAATTTCCAAGTTCAGGGTACTTGCACTAGATTACTCTCTTGTTAGAGGACTTTTATTTATTAAATATATACACTTTTTCATATTCCCTCTATCAAACTACATTTGAATATAAAATCACTTAAATCCTGAAAAATACTAATGGTTTTGATAGTTTTAAATATTAAATTTGCATGTGCTGGCTTTGAAGATGGAAACGGCACTGGTATGTCTTCTGATTGCTATATCAGCATTTAATGTACGTACATGTTTAGCTGTATCGATATTCTCATTGAAATCAGTGTATATAATTACATTAATACAGTATTTATTTGGCTGCTTGCTTCATCTTAGAAACAAAAAAATATATATAGTAATTTTTGGGCTACTATTTCTATATTTATGTACTTGAACAGTACCTGTGTGAGAAAGCTGATGTGAAAGTATGTAGTATATGGGAATGGTATTCATACGTTACAACCTACTGACAAACAACAAAGCAACTAATTGTGATATAAATTAATCATATAAATGTCTAGTCACACCTGGATTTTTTGGATTATAACAAAATTCTCCAATGCAGCTAAAAGGAATAAAGTTTTAATCTCTTCACCTGTCTAGATATTGTATATTAGTCATATGAATTCAAAGACAGCAGTAGTGTAAACTCATAACGGAAAGATTATAAAACATGTAATTAAGGAGCTTTAACTGTAACGTCACTGGTTCAAATTGAAGTATCTTTAACTGAAAAACTGAAAAATGTGTCAATATGCCCTTGAGCAAACATATTAACACTAAATGCTCCTGTAGTCAGCTGTGGATAACAGATTATGTTGTATGTCTAATATATACTGTACATACAGATCAGGTTGACAAATGATGAGAGCATTGTTGACAGATTGAACTCTCTTAAGCCTATTGTTCCAGAATATTATTATTATTTTTAATGAATGGACATAAGGAAACAGAGGCTTGAGATACACTAGCGTTGAAGTTTGGAAACACCCATAAATTGTAATTTAGATAGAAATTAACACGTTAATTCACCAAGGTGGCATGCAATTTATTTAAATATATATTGAAGGCATTACCAATGTTGCATATGTCTATCACTGTTAGAAATGACTGATTTATGTTTAATGATTCATATACAACGGCAAAGCCATTACTTCACTGTCCTAATGTTTAAATATTTTAGCTCATCCGTTGGTGAGTGAGTTTTTCAATTTCTATCAAAATGTGATTCCAAACTTTAGAACGCTAGTGTATGTAGGTAATGCAGGGGAGAGTAGAAAAATCAACTAACAACTACAGGAACCAGAATTCCGTCAAACAATCAGCCAATAGCATTGCAGTTTGTTTTGAGGCGTTGATGGCACGCGGTGCTTCTTCACTTCCTGGTTAAAGATGGCGGATCAGAATGAGACAGCACCGAAGCCGGGGCAAGAAGAGATTGAAGAAGACCATGGACATTGCAGCGACTGCGAAAATGAAGAGCATCACCTTGATGACGGGTAATGTGCAGAAGTATTTTAAGCATGATAGAAAATGTGTCATGTTTCTGCGCTCGTTTAAAAGATACGGCTCGAGCTAGGCTTAGTTGGGCTTGAGCAGGGGAGCAAAACCAATTCAACTAATCCCTCCCCTTGCTTTTGCGTGATTGGGATAATGGTTTACTGATTGCTTGCGTTTTGCTCTGATTGGATTTAAATGGTTTCTTTTCCTGATATGGGCGGGGTTTACATTTTACTGTGGTAAATCGAGGCGTTTACTATCTACTGTAACTAAAATAGATACTAACTGAAAAATAACCGAGTGCTTTGAAAAGTAAAGTCAGAATTCCCTGTACAACGTGTAGAACATCACTTGGAATTTGTATATTACACACAGTGCGCAAATGTTACGCTGCCACAAGTAAAAAAGCCCACGTTACTTACTAGCTAGCTATCGGATATCCATTGTATGCTGTTGCGTTGGGACCTAGCTAGCTAGCTAAGTAATTTGGTACACGGTCGTGTGATTTTGGCAATATTAAGTCATAATATTGAGGTAAATTACAATGCATTGTCTAACAGAGCACCGCCAGGCCGATTGAGCTGGTCATAACGCTAGCCTTGTGCCTGGTGGTATTAAATTGGTGTCAGCTGTCCGATGTTAGCGAGGGCTGGCTGTCAACATGTTCTGTAGTCTGGACTGTAGGTAGCTGGGTAGGCTACAGTCACCCATTGATCATTACCTTGAAGATGGACACACGCGTAGCCAGTTTACCTGGATATTTTGTCTTTAGACCTAGAAACGACACAGAACACTTAGCTAGTTATCATGTCGGCTTAACGTTGATTTGTTGCCTGGTACAGTACTGTAGCGAGTTGCATTACGAATAAAAGGCCATGAGGGTTGTATTGAAGACCACAGCGATTGAATTACACGCACAGTAGGTTTCTGTTTAGTCATTCGGCTCAAAACTAGCCTTTGTCTTTGGCTGGTGTTTATTTACTTACCAGCATCTTCACTCTTTCAGAGTAGCTCGCTTGCTAGTGGAGCTATGTTCGCTCTGTCAAGGTCATTTGCAGACATTTCCTGACAATTTTCATGAAGTCCCTAGCATTTGTTTGCAAAGAGAAAATGAAAGTAACGTCCAACATATGATTTTGTTAGTTCAGTGGTTGATCTAACCATTTAGTATCTTAGCATCTAACTAGCTACTTCTGGCAAAAACCAACCATTTGTTTTCAGTGTACTGTACAAACATCTGGTACTGTAGCTCAAGGTAACATCAATGTTTGACTATCTGGTCAGTTCATTTAAAATCTTACTTAACTATTGGTTATTACATTGGGTCATAAGCTAGTCTCAACCAACCACCAAACGAACAATTTTGTCTCGAAACGTTGATTCTTGGGAATGTTTTTTTCCCCTTCTATTCTCACTTTACTGTTGAGCTAAATATTATTGTTGTGGAAGGTGTTGTCTCCCGATAGCGTTAAACACGGAGCCAGTCAAATACACCGAGCAGTGTTTCCGGGCTGTTAAATGTTAATGGTGAGGTTCTGGATTGAAGTTAGGAAATGGAAGCCAGTCGAACAAACCATAAAAGGCTTTTGGTCTGTCTATTGTTCCAGTCAGTGTCCCCTTAACCTCTCACATGCACACACATTTAGATCTACATAGACACACACACATTTAGATGTACATAGCCACACACACACACACAGTCCAGCCCCCCCTCCCACCCCCGGGTCATGTGATTCACCATCTGTCCTGGTGTTACAAATAGAGGCCAGTCCTGGTCCTCACTCCCCTGTAGGATGCTAATGGGATTATCCTTTTTTCTTGTAAGTATGCTGCTCTCTGTTTCTGCCCTTCCCAGGAGATGGGTCTCAGGGTGGGGTGGGAGGTTCTTCTGGAGTCCTTGATGATCAGGGGATGGAGGCATATCTCCAACCAACTTAAAGTAGCTTATGGTAAATTTCCTATGTATTTCAGGACAAAGGTCAGCACATGCTTGTTTCCATCCAATTTTACAAGAAAGTACTGTTATATTTTATAGCTACTATAAAATATGACAACAATTATAATTTACCTGGCATAGTGCTAGTCATGAAATGTCTAAGCACTGCATTTTATAATATTCAGGATGCTCTATGTTAGGTGCTAATAGTTAAAACAGGTTTTCGTATTATAGTGATAAAAAGCTTGCTTACGAATTCCTACCCCAGTGATGTAAACCATAATGTAGATGAATAAAATTTTTGCGCCCTCTTAGCCTATGGAATGTCTTACAGTGAATGCTTTTTTGTCCTATGGTAGTGACAAGGGCCAAGGGGGAGACACTGGTGCCAAGAAGAAGAAGAACAAAAAGAAGAAGAAGAAGTCTGGGGCCAATCAGGAACCAGCGCTGGAGGACCCTCTAGCGAAGGTAGATGTATGTACACATGGGTAGGCTACATAACACATTACATGTGCACATTCTTGACTTTGTGTGCGTCTCTCTTTTCCTTTGAGGGGATTGCTAGAAAGAACGACATAGACTGATTGTTCTTTTACTTTTGAAAACAGTCCCTACAAATACTGAATGGAGATTAGTGGGGGGTGTTTTGAAATGTTTTTGTTTGCGCTGTCGTTTACGTCGCTCTCCCGTGTGTAGGTGAACTCGCTGCCGGCTGATAAGCTGCAGGAGATCCAGAAGGCCATTGAACTCTTCTCTGTGGGCCAGGGTCCTGCCAAAACCATGGAGGAAGCCAGTCGACGTAGCTACCAATTCTGGGACACGCAGCCTGTCCCCAAGCTAGGTGTGAAACCTACCCAGAAATATCTGTTCAACCTTTCATGAGGAATTGACTAGTGACTTGATTGAATTTCTACAACAATTCTGGTTCTGTTTTTCCACTGTTAATAGTATTTAAATATCCTATAATTTTAATGAGAGTTGTATATCCACTCAAAATACGCAGTTTGCTGAAAAGTTTTCATTGCGTTTCTCTCAGGGGAGATGGTGACATCGCATGGTTCTATTGAGCCTGACAAAGACCATATCCGAGAGGAGCCCTACAGCCTCCCTGCTGGCTTCACCTGGGATGCCCTGGACCTAGGCGATGCCGCTGTGGTGAGGAGGCGCTTCAACGACCTTCTCCCTTATTGAGTGTCTTCCATAACAGACTAGCAATCACAATACACCACTTTACCCCAGTCCTTGAGCCTTAAAACAGTCAGCTATGGCTTTGACCTGTGGCTCAGTCTGTCTGTTCTGCTTTCAGCTCAAAGAGCTCTACACCCTGCTCAATGAAAACTACGTGGAGGACGACGACAACATGTTCCGCTTCGACTACTCCCCTGAGTTTCTGCTCTGGTAAGGAAAGACAGACACGCTTATTTCAAAATGACAGTAGGATTTAAGTTCTTGTGTAAGTATTCATTTTTGCGAAAATAAATTAAACCTTAATACAGTTAAAGCCGTTGAAATTAAA
Source organism: Umbra pygmaea (assembly GCA_016801145.1). Taxonomy (NCBI): domain Eukaryota; kingdom Metazoa; phylum Chordata; class Actinopteri; order Esociformes; family Umbridae; genus Umbra; species Umbra pygmaea. The sequence goes on along the minus strand of JACXGM010011479.1, from coordinate 11,264 downwards.
TATCTAGAATTACCTATGTGGGTTTAACATTTTAAATCGGAGCAGTTTTTATGACCTGCTCCTGCACGCATGTTCTAGTTGTTTTTGTTAGTAAATGGATGACTGTTTTATTAATTCAAAGCAAGATGGAATACATTTGGGGAATTAAAAGTTAAAGAAATTTAAATGAAATTTGGCTACAGAAAGCTACTTAAGTAGCTTACTACTTAAGTCAGACTACTTAAAGTCAGACTTTTGTGGAATCTGAATGGGTTGAGGATAGTAATGTTAAGGTAAGTATAGAACATCACGCTGGTTTAGTGCAAGGCAAATCATAGCCCATGGTTGCACATGAATGGTGGGTCTTGCTTATACAGTTCCCTAGGGGGGCTCTCTAAAGCAGTGGTTTTCAACCCTCTCCTCAGGGAACACATTAGCCTTTCCAGAGTTTAGCTCTAGCTGCTGAACTAGCTCACTGTATTTATTAATCAAGGGCCTGATAATTAGCAGATGAGTTGAATCAGTTGTGCTAGGTCAGAAATAGATCAAATACACTGTACGACTGGTGTTCACCGAGGAGAGGGTTGAATAATACTGCTGTCAGTTCTTTGAGTTTTCTCCGGTGACTGAACGCACGCTCTGTCCCCTACTCTGAGGTGAGAGAAATTTCGCCCTCAAGCAGAACGATGCTACACGCGCCATTTGTCTGCATACAGCTGGACTCGTTGGCTTGCTCCAGAGAGACATTGCTCTGTTACTCAACCTGAGCATGATGACAATCGATCAATAACCGGAAGAAGAGCATGTCATTTTACCAAGCAAATGCAATTCATATGTATAACAAAACCTCATTATCAGAATCGTCATTTTTTTGCTGTGCCGGCAACTATTTTACCCATTTCCTTGCTCTGGTGGCAATTATTTTGCTGTGGTATAATGCCACAGTCAAATTAATACAGCGGATTCACTGGAATGCTGCAGTAGTAGATATGCACTGGAGGAAACAGCTTAGAACGCTGAACCCCCTTAGATCACAACTGAGCTGTGTTTATACCGTGTTTATACCGTGTTTATACCGTGTTTATACCGTGTTTATACCGTGTTTATACCGTGTTTATACCGTGTTTATACCGTGTTTATACCATCTCTTCCTCAGGGCTTTGCGACCCCCAGGGTGGCTCCCCCAGTGGCACTGTGGAGTGAGGGTGAACTCTAACCTGAAGCTGGTGGGCTTCATCAGTGCCATCCCTGCCAACATCCGCATCTATGACCAGTCAGTAAACTCAGTCCTCTCTTGCTCCCACCCATAAGACTCAGTGTATTTTAATAAATAGGAATTTCATATTTTTGTTGTTTTATTTGCTTATTCATGTTAGACTTTTTTCCCCCCTTTGAAGAACGAAGAAGATGGTGGAGATTAACTTCCTGTGCGTCCACAAAAAGCTGCGCTCCAAGCGGGTAGCACCAGTTCTAATCAGAGAGATCACCAGACGGGTCAACCTGCAGGGCATCTTCCAGGCTGTGTACACTGCTGGCGTGGTACTGCCCAAACCTGTGGGCACCTGCAGGTGGGTCACTGTGAGATTGAGGAACAGACATCAGATGAGTATCATGGCTGGATCAACAGCAACAAACATGGTGACACAATAGCCTACAGTTTTCTGGACCATTTAAATGTTTGACCTTTTAAAATGTTACTGTCTACTTTCTATGTTCTGTCCCAGACCAGGACAGTTAACCCTAATTACTCTCAGGTCATTTGTTGTTGATCATTCGTGGTAAAACGGGTAAAAAACTAGGAAATACTTACCTGAGGTTCATTATCATAAGATAATGGTCAAAGCATCTTATCATCTCACCAACAAAATAGAGCACAGGTGTTAAAATGCTTCAACAGAGGGCCTATGCTGGTTTTTCCCTTCAGTTAGTGCCCAATTAACGCTCACCGTCAGGTGAGGGGAGATCCTACCTAATTAGTGACTTAATCAGTCAGTCTGGTACAAGGTAAGAGTGAAACCCACAGACACTTGGCACGTCATGGAACTAGTTTGACACCAGTGGCCTAGCGCATGTGTTGTTAAACCTCTCCTGGGGACCCCCAGCCATGCCATATATTAGATGTATCCCAGAGTTACCACACCTGAATCAACGTTTCTACTAATCATTAAGCCCTTACCTGATTGAACCAGAGGAGCTAGTTCAGGGCTACAATACAACTGTGACTGCTGTACGTCCCCAGGAGAGGTTTTAAGAACCACTGGCGTAGTGCTAAGTAAATAAGTCCACTGATACAAGTGTAAAAGTGACAAGCGTCTCTCTAAAGACAATGCACCTTTGTTTGATTTTTTTAAATAGTATTTATAATATTTATTATTTTTCATATTTTCCTTCCCTCCCAGTTGGTCTTATCCAAATTTTCCCACGCTTCTCGGCAGCTCTGCAACTCCTTAAATATATGCGGGATGTCGAGGGGCGCTCACATGGTTCATCCAACCACATGTCACTGAGTTAGCAGATTCTTTTCTCACTGCTCATTCAACACAGAAGCCTTTAGTAAGATCATGTACGGGATGATTAAGTTCACCAACTATATTTTCGCGATTTAATTCACAGGCGCTCGATCTGCACACAAGGAGTCTCGGATAAATAGTCTGACTTATATATTGGCTATTCCAATTTGCGCTGCTTCGTGCAGGTGGTCTGGGGAAAGTCAGAGATCCCAAAGTCAGGCTTGAACCACTGATTATCATGACGTAGACTGTCCTGTATAGCAGCCCACTACGCCCATACGATGAATTTTCTGGCATTTATAAAAAAATTCCGATTATGATATTGCTAGTATAAGATTACTATGAGTGTATAGTTTGAGTGTGAATTGTTATTATACGTGATTGGTAAATTATTCTTTCAGCTGCAGCTCACGTGTTGCCTTTGTAAAAATAAAAAAACTCAATTGGCTCGTCCGGTTGTTGGTAAAAAGAAATCTTGTGTAATGTAGGTTTAAATGAATGCCTTCCATGTAGAACATAGTTATTCCCAAAAAGCCTACTCACTGAAATTAATGAGATGGATTAGCTAAGAAAACAGTCCCCCCCCACAAAGCCACACACTTTGGGAACATGTGGTCTAAAGGCCATGCCTCTCAGATTACCATCCAAACAAATATGTATGGTGTACTGTTAAATATGATCTCCTAATCTGTGCAGGTACTGGCATCGCTCTCTGAACCCACGCAAGCTGATCGAGGTGAAGTTCTCACATCTGAGCCGGAACATGACCATGCAGCGCACCATGAAGCTGTACCGTTTGCCTGAGGTGAGTCAGTGAGTACGGCGCCATCTAGAGGCAAGCCTCCTCATGACGCCCAACCGCTCGGACGCCAGGCCGCACCTCTTATTGTGAGATGGGTTGTGTGACGTCCGGATGACACACTTCCAATTCTGCCTAAAACAAAAAGCCACTGCACCATTCCATTAGGAATGAGTATCACATCCCTTTTTACGCTGCAGGTGTGATCTGGGCTTTACGTTTCCCATTTAGGCCCCAAAGACGTCTGGCTTGCGGCCGATGACCAGGAAGGACGTTCCAGCTGTGCACCGCCTCCTCCTAGAATACCTGAGTCAGTTCCATCTGGCCCCCGTCATGAGCCCAGACGAGGTAGAACACTGGCTGTTACCCCAGGAGAACATCATTGACACCTACTTGTTGGAGGTCAGTGCCATGTTTACGAATTGCATTAAAGGGGGGGGTGACCAGTCACGTGATCGACCATTCGAAATCTATTTTCAGCTGAAATGTCCCATCTTGCAAACACCATTGGTTTAGAAAACACAGTAAGAGTGACAACCAATTCTAGCCAATTGAATCGGAGAATGCAATACATCATACTAGCCAAAACCCCACTATCTGCACACCTGAATCTCTTTGATTGTGATTGGTGGTGATATGTCTGAGACAAGGTGAGGTCATTTGGACTAGTTGACAACACCTCTGTGAAATTGTGTTGTGGAGGAGCTTGACAATTGTAATTGTTTTGATCTTTTGACTGGTCATTCTTTTTAACAAATGTGATAATGTCCGGGGGGGGTTGTAGAGGGCTCTTCTTAATCTCAGACACCTGTAGGGACTATTGTTAATGCACTTCACTGATGGAGGCGTCAACCCGTGGAAACATTAGTCATCTAGCGGGTTTGGGTTACATTAGCACCTAGTGACGGGTGTTGTTTCTTCGCAGAACTCTGCAGGAAAGGTAACCGACTTCCTGAGCTTCTACACACTCCCCTCAACCATAATGAACCACCCTGTGCACCGCAGCCTCAAGGCTGCCTACTCATTCTACAACGTGCACACCACCACCAGCTTGCTGGACCTCATGTCTGACGCACTCATCCTGGCCAAGTCGGTGAGTGGCTCCTCTTTGGTCCAGCTTATTCTGTACGTGAGCAGGACAGTTAACCCTAATTGCTCCCAGGTTGTCTCCACATGTAAAAATAGAACCTTAGTCCACATGCCTGGTTTAATAATGGCTAAATGTGGGTAACAGGTGGAATACTGTGTTACACCGTTATCTAACCTCTCTGTCTACTGCTGAATACAACCAGAAAGGGTTTGACGTCTTCAACGCGTTGGACCTGATGGAGAACAAGACGTTCTTGGAGAAGCTGAAGTTTGGCATCGGAGACGGCAATCTACAGTACTATCTGTACAATTGGAAGTGTCCTAGCATGGGGTCAGAGAAGGTGAGCGAGCTAGACTGTTATCCACTGAATCATTACATCAGTAAGTGTTGTGTACAGTGCATATGGAACGGATTCACAGCGCTTCACTTTACACATTTTATGTCACACCCTTATTCTGAAATTGATTAAATTAATTATTTCCTTCAAAATTCTGCAAACAATACCCCATAATGACAATGTGAAAGAAGTTTGTTTGATATGAAATGAAAAAAGCACATGTACATAAGTATTCACAGCCTTTGCGATGACACTCAAAATTGAGCTCGGGTGCATCCTGTTTTCACTGATCATCATTGATGTTTCCACAACCTGATTGGAGTTTCTGTTGTAGATTCAATTGATTGGACATGATTTGGAAAGGCACACACCTGTCTATAAGCTTCCATAGTTAAGAGTGCATGTCGGAGCACAAAACACGCCAGGATTGTGTTTAGACCTCTGAGACAGGATTGTATCAAGCCACTGATCTGGGGAAGGGTACCAAACATATCTGCAGCATTGAAGGTCCCAATAAGCACAGTGGCTTCTATCTGTAAATGGAAGAAGTCTGGGACCAATAGGACTCAGAGCTGCCAAACTGAGCGATCAGGGGATAAGGGCCTTAGTCAGGGAGGTGACCAAGAACCTTATGGTAACTCAGACAGAGCTCCAGTGTTTCTGTGGAAAGAGGAGAACCTTCCAGAAGAACAACCATCTCTGTAGCACTCCACCAATAAGCCCTATATGGTAGTGGCCAGTCGGAAGCCACTCCTCAGTAAAAGGCATAAATTTGCCAAAAGGCACCTGAAGGACTCCCAAATAATGAGAAAATATTTCTGGTCAGATGAAACAAAGACTGAACTCTATGGCCTGAATGGCAAGCGCCCCAATATCCACTTAATAGAACCTAACAAAGTAATCCAGCACTTCACTTGTGTAAAGTTATATAAGTATTTATTAATAGGATAACATAACTCATTTTTCATAACTGAAATGTATCAAACATCCATTAAACACGTAAACAATCATATCAAATGGTGCGGTCAAAAAACTGTTTGCCACCATACCGTTTTCCCTCTATACCAACACTGCTCACATTTAAAATAGTAAAGGTGTGTGGAGGAAAGGGGGTGTGGCTAAGTGATCCACCATATTGTTTTTCCTACACCTCTTTGGGCATACTACATTCGTTAAGTTGCATTTCAGTCCTACTTAGCAATCCCAAAAAAGCATTTAAGCGTAAAAAGTAAAAATGACATAACTAAAGAAAATGCTACTTTGGCTCCTACACACCATCCCCTTCTTGAGGCTAAATGGACACAGTTATCAACTAAACAGATGAGACCAAAGGTTAATGAATCCACACTTTTGCAGGTATTGTCCACAACATATCACCAAATGTATAAAGAACTTTCCAAGAGTCCCAAAAACAGTCAGTATATATGCTCCATGAAACGTCAGTGTAGATGTGTGTGCGTGCGTCCAGTCGGTTATTCAGTCCTAGTCAGTGCCCTCCAGCAACAAACACAGCTTGCTAATTGGTCTGGAGCCGGACAATGCACACTAGCCCTTAGTCATCTGGCTTGCTTTCTCCTTCCGAAAACCCAGGGGTTTTGTGGAGCCACCATGACAATGTCTCCATGGTTGAAACTTCTTCTCTCTTTGCACCAATTCTGTCTGTTCTGTAGCAGCGGCAGGAATTCCTGTGTCCATCTCCTCCAGAAAAATGTTGGTAGAATTGAGAGAATTAATGAATGTAATACATTTCAGAATTATTTAACATGACAATATGTGGAAAAAGTGCTGAAAATACTTTCTGTATGCACTGTAGTGCGATGAAATGAGCCAGGCAGTGAAGTGTACTGTCCATACAGGGTTAGAGCCTTCTGTTGTCAAGCAATGCCTTTGTCTTTTCTACAGGTTGGTTTGGTACTACAGTGACCCCCTCACCCACCCACGCGCCACTCAGTGTCACAGCTAAGCCAGGAGTATACACCAATGAACTGACCCACCTGACCAATGGACGATGGATATCTTCCTCCAGGAAAGAACCTGCCGCCCATTTTTACTTTTTGAACTTTGACCTGCACTACTGCTGCCAGGCAGGGAGTCATGGGAGCTTCAGCTCTCTATTTCCTGCCCATCACACGGACCTTAAGCCATTTCAGTTACAATCCCAGATATCACTGATTGTACCAGACAAACAAACATACACATTACACCATGAAACTAACATTCGCATACATGTACAGTATGACAACCCTGACAGGAAAATCATGTTAAATACTTTCTAGATGCTAACATTTTTATTTTACCTTCATGTGTGAGAAGTGCTTTTTGCAAAACATCTTCACAGTAAAGTTTTAGAGAAAAAAATCAAAACAATGGAAAAACGGTCGAAAAAAATAAAATAAGGAAGAAATAAAAAAGATGGTATTAAATATCCAAAGTGGACATGACAAGGGCTTCTGTCAAAATATTTCTTTCTTCGCACTGCTGTGGCTTGACTCTGCCAATTAAATTCAACCTCGCCATTGATTTCACTGTTGACATTGTGAAGTTGACCACTCAGCGGATGAAGGGATCATTGAGGGGGGGGTTTGTCCTTCATTTTTGTCCCAATATCTTTTTTTGTCTTGTCGGTACTAACTGCTATGAACCGTTCAGCTTGCTACACTTAGAGGAGCCCTATTCAGACAAAATGAAACAATGACCTTTAAATTGAACAGCTTTCGTCAACAGCAACTGCAGAATGTGTAGTAGAATGTTTTTGTTTCTTTGATGTTGTCAGGCATGTGAGACATCTGCAGAGCGGGGTGGGGGCCGGTACTCCTTTAGGGTAAAGGCTGATCAGGGGATGTTGTGAGGAGAGACTTGATACTGTATGTGGGCACGAGAACTGAAAATGTCAGGGATTTTGGGGTCTGGGCTGGAGACAGATGCAGGTGAATGTGTCAAAATAAAACGTCAAAGTTTCTGTGAGGTTTTGGCATGTTTCTCTGAAGGTGGTTTCCACTGTAACCTTGGGTTACGAAGGTATTGTTCTGATTTGCTGGCTGTGACCAATAGAGAAGTTCGGAGTTGTCCCATCAGTGAAAAAGGGATCTTCTGCATTGACATGGTGCCTGTCATTTTAATATTGTCAAGTCGGTGGGACTTCACAATTGTGACCCCGCTGGTGTGCTTGAGGACTCAAATGAAATCTGCCGTGTCGTGTGCTACTATTTCAGTTGAGAATTTCCACTGGAGTCGTTTATGTTGAGATTGACTGGTGTTCTACCACAGTGGTTCTCAAACCTCTCCTTGGGGCCCCCTTAGATGTGAAACATTTTAGCTGTAGCCCTGAACAATTAGATCAGATTCACTAATAAACAACATGTTAATTAGTAGACAAGATGAGTCAGGTGTGCTAGCTCAGGGGTAGTTCTAATACACTGACTGGCTGGGGTTCCCAGAGGAGAGGTTTGAGAACCACTGTTCTACCAGAGAGTGTGATAAGCGATTGGAAAATATTAAACATTACTCATTTTCAAAATGTCTCCTTAACCCCATCTTTGTTGGACCAATCAGAAAGAACCTCTAGGTTTCTAAGAACGATCAGAATGTTTCGATTCCTTTTTTGCGATCCAGGTACTGCCCCCTGATATTACTTACAGATCCTTACAGATTATTCATAGATGTAGTGGTTTTCTCAAGCAGCTTCCCTCACCTCTTTTTCTTTCAAAACTATTTAAAGCTAATTGAGAAGGCCTAGGAATGTGAACATTCAAAAATATGTATTTAAACAAATGACATGGCCCTTCACGACACATCATTAAGGAAGTTACATTTATTCGGTTAGGCCCAACATAAATGTGTAAAGTTATCAACCATCAAAGTTGTGTAAGAAAACAATCACAATATAGGAGCATTTTCCAAACAATATGTATAAAGAACTGTGACAGGTGTAATACCCCTTCAGCTGTAGAATACATGTATCCTCAATAAAGGTGTACTACGGAATTGTCATCTGACATTACCTATTTGTTTTTGGGTCACGGAATAAAAGGCAGGTTTAGTGGCAAATAAATCAGTGTTTCTGTGAATCCCAAATCATCAATTTCCCACAATGCACTTGCTCAGAAAATGCACTCTGGTCACATGTTCCTGTCTGACTCAGATGATCTCCAACATCGAGGTACTGATGTCATGAGTCAATGTAAATTGGGGAACAGGGGTGCGTTGGCTTCGTGGAAGCATGGTTATCCTCAGCTCATTTAGCAGCTGAGACGTTTGAAATGTCCATGTACAGTGGAAACAATTGTCTTGGGATTGCCATTGATTTACAAATTTAATGCTGGTCATTACAACCAAGTGATTTGTGGTAAAAAGGGCAAAGAATATTACAATACTATGTGACTGTCTTCTAATTGGCATTGACAGAGTCTCCACAATAGGAAGAGCACACATCAATACTGGGCATTTTGAAGATCACGACTAATGACGTTGCAGTGACTTTTCTCATGTCGCTTCACTCGTCCTGATTTCACGGTATGTAATGGTGCAGGCGAAGGTGCAGGCGAAGTCCAGAAACAACCTGTTAGCTTTGATCATTTCAGATCTCTCAGCTTTTTGGGGACGCTTACGCAAATGTCAGACTCTAGTGAATGTGCAATTGGACAGCCAAGGGTGAGATGCTGTTGTGGAGGGGTTCATTTGAGAATTAGCATTTTATTTTTGCCTGAGCATGGAGTTTACAGTAGGTAGCCAGGCAACTGTTACGAGTTATGTCAAACAGCCATCAGAAAGGTGAGATTTGAGCCCAGCCATTTGATTACATTGAAATAAACTCTTGAGATTACATCATGGGAAAGATACATAATGATATAGATCTGTCCTTCACCTTCAGATACATGGAGTTTAACAGTGACCTTATCAACATTTTGGTGAAATGTAATGTAAGTCAATATGTTCAAAACTGTTCATTTGGGTTCTCACTTTTTAAGGTGGATGCTGACCTGGGGTTCCTCAGTCACAATGACTGAGTTTACTAAATAAATATGCAGTCAGTGTGATTATGTTTTTTGTGGAACTGAGGAACATTGTTTTAATGATAAATTCCAGCAATTCTACACAGTTTAACATCTCTAATGACAATTTTATTATTTTCAGTATTAAATATCCAGTATTAAAGTTAATTTCCCTACATTTTATTCTGCTACCAAAGATATTTTAATGATCATTAATATGCTAAGCCAATTATACACAGAATGTACAGTTTTTTGTTCCAAGTGTTATCTACATCATTGTTAATGTTTTGTTTTTATATTATATTTTTTCTTTTCACATTACACAGCTAGGAAGGGCTTGTGAGTAAACATGACCATGTTAGAGTTTAGCTAACGAGAAAGCTCAGCATATTATGCTAGTTTTGGAAACGTTCCTCCTGTAAAATGATTGGAGAAACCTCCGCTCTTTCCTTGTGCAGGGGTTTTAGGTGATTTTATCCCCAAAAAAGCATGCATGGTTGCATACAAAAATCTACCAGATGTAGAAGACCATCTGAGGACTTTTGGCATATGACTTGTGGCATACTACACTGTTAAATAAGATTAAGGGAACAGACATCATCACAGTGAAACACCAGTTAAACTACAGGGATATCAATCTGTCCAGCTAGGGAGCGTAAGCCATTGGGAATCAACGTCACTTGGGGTGGTGCAAATGAAAGTGACAACAGGTGCACTGGAGAGGCAACAGCAAGACAACCCCCAAAGAGGGAATGGTTTTATTGGTGGCCACAGAGAATTGCTCTCTCCTTATTCTTCCTGACTGATTCTACTTTAGTTTTGCATTTTCCTAGTGTCCTAGTTACTACTGGTAGAATAGCATGAGGCGGTACCTGCAGCCCATTCAGGTTGCACAGGTAGTCCAGCTCCTCCAGGATGGCACATCCATATGTGCCACAGGGGCGCCCCCAGACATTTTTCATGGGGGTGGCCAGATGGGGCCACTGAAAATCTTGGGGTGGCACACCAAAACAAAAAGCCACAAATTAATTTCAGGAATTCTATTTTGCTGTTGTAGTATATTTGTGGTGGTCTGCGAGAACCCGTCGGAAAACAGTTAATTTCAATGGTTTTTGGACATGTTTCTGCCCATGCTGCACTGTGCTTATCAGTTATAGCTGGCTAGACATCCAAGAAGATAGAAAAATAAACATCATTACACTAATGTCAGATATGATTATAGATTTTAAGTAGCAATGTTTATACTGTAAATTGTAACTGTCTTTCTTGGAAGCAAGAGGCTCTGACTCTGACATTAACAAGCCCCCTCCTCACATCTTTGTGTTCTTTAAGGGGCTCTGACTCTGACAGTAACAAGCCCCTCCTCACATCTTCATGTTCTTTAAGAGGCTCTGACTCTGACAGTAACAAGCCCCTCCTCACATCTTCATGTTCTTTAAGGGGCTCTGACTCTGACAGTAACAAGCCCCTCCTCACATCTTCATGTTCTTTAAGAGGCTCTGACAGTAGCAAGCCCCCTCCTCACATCTTCATGTTCTTTAAGAGGCTCTGACAGTAA
>JACXGM010011478.1:6323-25081 GCA_016801145.1 Umbra pygmaea | reverse complement strand
GAGAGGGAGAGCGAGGGCGAGAGAGAGCGGGGGCGAGAGAGAGAGCGGGGGCGAGAGAGAGAGCGAAAGAGAGAGCGAAAAAGAAAGCGAAAAAGAGAGAGAGAGACAGCGAAAGAGAGAGAGCACGAAAGAGAGAGCGAAAGAGAGAGTGAATGAGAGAGAGGGAGATAGAGAAAGAGAGAGCTAGGGTGGGACCGCAACACAGAAGAAAGTGTGATGGAAATGAGATGCCAAAAGACAGAAAGAGAGAAAGAGACAGAAGAGACAGAAGACTGAGAAAGAGCGAGACGAGGAGGGGAAGAAAGTTAAAGATGAGGGGGAGGGTTGCAGCCAGACAAGGGCAAAGCTCTGGCTCTCCAGCTGGAACACTTGACATTTTAAACTTAGTTTGAATATCCCCCCAGAAACACAGAATGCAGCATTACATTTGTATTAGAGCCCATCTGGAAACAGGCCATGAATCACTATGAACTGTCCCCATGCAGTAGGAACGACACACAGGTTCAGAAAGTATGTCTTACATTCAAAGGGATTCTTCAACTCTTTTTGAGACTGTAACCATTCTTGGTGGATGTGAGGGCAATTACTGTATTCAGCCTGTAATTAATTAAATCAATGAGTTGGTTAATTAATTCATTTATTCATGGATTAGTGGATGGATGGATGAATGAATAATGGGTGAATGACGAGGAACCAATCTACAAAATGCGCCATTCTTTCCATAGAGTACATTTCTATTCAGCTAGCCCCATGGGAGTTATGGAAAGCAGCTACGGTGAGGCAGCATTTAGAAACTGAATTACTTGTACTTGTAATTTATAATTCTCAAAATTAGGAAAAAGAAGTGCAATTACAAAGACGTAGTTAGCAGAGTAATTTTGAAAAATATTAAATTTATTTGAATGTCAATTTGGGAAAAATGTTTTGATATTGGGATTGTTGAGTGCTTAAACCAAGATGAAGTTTTTCCTTTATAGGAAAAGCAACAGCAGCTAAATAAACACTGCCAACATGATAATTACACTCAGTCAACCTGAAGGACTCAGACAAAATGTCAGAGCCTCTCTCTGGAATTACAGGGGATTTGCAATCAACCTCATCTAAACCAAATCAAGATCCCAACCTGTTCCCCCTCCACGTTCCCCCACACACATTCAAGAGAACTGTAATATTCCAGAATGTTTTATTGAGACATGCATGTACTCTTAGAGCCAACATCCAAAAAGTGTTATTCAGCTGTCCTTAAAGAAGGACACTTATTGTCCCTAATAGAACCCTTTTTGATTCCAGTGAAAACCCTTTTAGAACTTGCTCGTTTGCATTGAGGATCCAAAACTGGAACGGGACATTATTCTTCTAGGAACCATAAAAAGCTTCTCCTATGAGACAGCCAGAAGAAACTTTTGGAACCTCCCCTTTTTTGTTTTCAAGAAGTGTAAGACATCGTTTCAATGTCAGGCATTCCCTCAGCAATGGTGTTCATGCGGATTCACATGGTCCGTTTGAGTATTCATACTGCAGGCACCCCTGCTGAGAATTCAACATGATCTAAAACAACCATCTCCCTCAACTCTACTGCTTGTGTGGGATCTAGTGACGCTTCCCACACTCGCAAACCCCTTCAGAGTCAAGCTGATTGTTTGTTTCGATGGGGCTCAGAGCCACCGTGGATAGCTGGAGGGAAAACAATGGCTTCATTTATGATTTCAGCCCCCTACGGCTCCCATCACAATTACTGTCACTTCTTGGATTTCACCACATCGCTGTCAATCCCACTCGCTTAAAATGGAACCCATGTGCAGCTCCGGCTAATCTCAGAAAGTCAGTTACATTATGTCAGTCACACTCAAATCGGTCAATTAAACTACCATGAAGACCACACCTAGGCTGGAAGAACAGACTGGCTTGGTCCGCAGATCTGACCTTCAAACCAATTTCTGTGTGAAGGTACAGGGGAAAAAGACAATTTGAAGCATGTCCCCTGAAATCATACACTTGGCTGTGATCTCTTAATATTACAACCCACTGTGTTTCTAGGTACTGTACTGTAGGTATACTGAGTCTTGCTTTCTCAAACAGGTACAGAAATGGACCACGTACAATTACAATAAAAAAAAAGAAATCGATGTCTGGAGAAAGTGTTTTTCACATTTCAAAGGAATTACATGGATGTTGATTCATTTACGACCAGTTTTGTGACCATGGAAAGTGGATCTGTGATCACTGTGAATGCAGGAGAAACCAGCAGACAAGTTTAACAGAGATTCTTCTACAGAGTATTAGTCCAGCTGAGTCAGGGGCACTTGGATGGAGTTCTAAGGCTGACAGAGTCTCAACGCCAGAAGAAACAATATCAAATATGAAGAAACTATACCAAAATGTGAAGAAACAATACCAAAATGTGAATAAACAATACCAAAAAGTAAAGAAACCATACCAAAATGTGCACTGACTGGGTACTGACTTTAGCTGTTATACTAGACATTGATTTGACATTAGTGGTGCTCTTAACAGGCTTGATGTTCTGAAAACGATCTAAAAAAAAAGACAACATCACATGAAGAATCTGTGCTAGCAATAGTTGCACCAGAACCCAGTATGAGAGATGGATGTGATGAGAGAGCACATCTTTTGCGTGAAAGAGGCTTGTGACACCCACAATGGTAGAACAAGGCTTTTATTCGAAACAACTAACCATCATCCAGATTGTTTAATACGTGTTGGTAATGACAAGAGGTGATGTTAGGGGTAATCCTTTCTCTGTCAACGTCACCCACACTGACGCTGCTTGGCCACCTCCATGCTACTTCCTTCATTGGTGGGGTCTTTGCATTCATTAACAAGCTCTGGTACAAATTGTGGAGGGGTGGGATGACAAAGCATTTCTTTCTCTCTCTCACACACACACACACACACACACACACACACACACACACACATCAAGGCACTGCACCTGATGGCAAATCCTAGAAGACGTGTAAACAAGCATTATACCTCTTATGCAGGAAAGTCACAGAGTGTTGACAAGGGCAGTGCTATGCTGTAAGTACTGGGAAGCCCGGCCCATCCAGGACCAGAGCCAATGAAGAGGCATTGGACAGTAAATAGACGAAGACTGGCATTTTTAGAAAACATACAGATCCACACCAACCCTCCTCACAACTTTCTGGAACTAACTCCACACAATAACTAGAAGCTTCCAGTTTGGTCTCTTAGTGGGAAAATAACAATAATTTTACCAATCTGTATCTCAACAGAAATGACCCGAACCACTGTGATAAAGGTATGGTCCAGTCTGATGGTGGTGCTCATAGAAAAGCAGATTGTAAATGGATTGACCTAAATGACCAAGAGGGAGATTGGAAACGACGCCAAATTGATTTTGAAGCTGAAACTACAGCAGACAAAATAGTAAGAAATTTGACCTTATCATACGCAATAACAGTGGGGCTGAAGAAAATCAAGCTAGAGCAAGGCCTCCAACAGCCAGAGAATGGGTAAGCCTCCAATGATGACAGACAGGTGTGGTAACCAGGGTGACAGGGTTATGTGTTAGTACCTGAACAGTAAAGACTGCGAGGCACCTTTGACTAAACAATTTCCAGCACCAACTGTCACAATATTCAAACAACACCTCCGATTTTGCAAGGTCATCAACTAGCAAATAGTTCACTGGATCTAAACATCTATGAAGCTGACAACAATGATTCTCTTCATATCACTAATGCTGTTTTAACTCCATTGTGGATGTACGCTCACTCACATTATGTAATATCCTTTTTGTGCACTTTCGTTTACTCATCAAATGACTCATGTTGCAAAAGCTCTCAGTCAAGTTGAGAGAATTCTTGTGAAAAACAGCATCTAAGAACATTCTAGACCTGTCGTTGTCCAATCTGTGGCTCTGGACTCAGATGTCTGCTGGTTTTTATTCAAGCCCTATAATTAGGGACTGATTGATATCAAGGGACATCAGGTGAAGGTACTTAACCACCGGTTTAAAACAAGAAGCCCCTCACTGCAGTGTGCAATTCGGGGTGTGCCTCAATGTGGTGGAGTCAAACGTTTATGCAGTGTGCCCTTATCATCTCCTAAACCTAACCTTAACCATTTCTACACATGTGCTGGTACCAGTTTATATAACATTTCTTCCCATCTCCTAATCCTAACCTTAACCATTTCAATGCATGTGCTGGTTGTAAAGAAATGGGGGGTGGTGTCAAACGTGGGTGGAGTCAATGGTTGGACTCCACCACATTGAGCCCAGCCCCAAAATAAGTACCCTTGTACAGCACAACGCATAAACGTTTGACTCCGCCCACATTGAGGCACTCAGTTAAAATAGAGGCCAGGTCAAAGTTGGAAGCCACTGTTCAAGAGAATGTTAGCGAATTGTGCAAAATTGAGAATTGTTGATTCAAAAGATAGTTCAAGAGAATGTTAAGGAATTGTGCAGAAAAGAGACTCGTCCATGGTGTTGTGGTTTAACCACATGTATGCAACCTGGTGACCCAGGTTCAATCCCCATGTCAATTCTTCAAACATCTTCTCTCCTACTCTGTCTAAAAACTTTTTTTCTAAAAAAGCATATAATTTGCCAGAATTTGGTGTAGTGGTCTAAGCTCTTGTCTCTGAAGCATGGATGTCCCCTGGTGACAGACGTTTGAATCCCAGCTTCGCTGACTTTCTGTGCCCTTCAGAGCTATTTCCCCTTACACACCTCTCATTGGCCTCTGCTTCCTGTTGCGCCAATAAAAATTAATATATGAAAAATCCCCCCCAAAAAAATCTTTAATATAAAGCAAAAATTGCCCAAAACTATTGCATGAAAAAAACATTCAAGCAGTATCCTTGAGAATTAGTTACAATACTAAAGAATGCTGTGTATTCTGATATATACTAATGTACTCAGCCTTGGTCAATAAATAATGCAGCAATAACCTTGTGTTTTGAATAATAATTAACTAATTTGGATTATTAAATTGTAGCTACTATGGATCTGTCTCTAAGCCAACCCCAGCTTCCTCTCCATCACAGACTCAATAAGAATAAGTGTCAAAAGGTTAAGGCTGATTTCCCCAAAGAGACACTGACCGCGAGTGACTAATGATGATTTATGTTGACAAAGTGCAAAGTAATGCCTTCCTAAATGGACACCATTTCAGCCATCTCCAAACAGTTTACGTCGGTTTTAGTCAAATCAGGGAAAATACGAGTAGTCTTTATTATTCATGAGTCATGACAAAATGTATGAATACGGTACATGCCCTACTCTTTAACATTTTCTGATTTGCGTAATTCAGCAGACACTCTTGAAGGAGGAAATTACAGGAGAATCTAACTCCTTCCTCAAGAGCCCTACTACGACAGACTTGTTGTTAAATTAACATCTCAGTTGAACACCATTGACCACAAGGCTACCTGCCACACCAATAAAATCTAATATGCAGTTATATAGGAATATTGCTCTGCATCCGTTCGATGCCAAAGATATATTTTATCCAAATAATAACAGGTGATTTCAGCATGGAAGTGATGTGGAGTTATGTCTGCAACAAAAACTGAAATCAATATGCCTCTCAGTAAGATACAGAATTAATTATTTCTTTATCATATTAAGTGGGGAAAAAATACACAGCTGAAAAGGAAATGATCATTGTATTCATGCTGTGAAGATTGTGCATCATCTTGTGACGCTCACTGTAATGGAAGTACAGCGCACCATCCATTAGTCAGTTCATATGCTCTGTTTACACTGTTCAGCAGACATGCTAAAGTGCATGTATGCTCTTGGTGCAAGCACGAACCACAACCTACCCGCTCCGGAGGCTAACACATACATGGATAAAGACACACACACAGGCAGACACGTTCACAGGCACGGACGCATTTTCCATTCCCAATGTCACAGCACTGTGAGCAATCTATGTGACTGCAGACATCTGGGCTCTGGAACAACTGCACTCTGCACCTGCATCCACACCGCCATCACAGCAAACTAGCCTGAGAAAGATTCAAACAGCTCTTTCATGTGTAGGAAGAGAGCAGTACGGTCCAAACACACAAGACATGTTCGAAAAGGATAGATGATGTTTGTGTGGTTGTGCGCGCGTGTGTGCCTAACATTACAGATCACAGGCATAAAACTGTGTAAGTAATCCAGCCCTCAGCATTCCACATGCTGCGATCTTGTGAGGCTCATATAGTGACGCGTTTGCAACGCCAGGGTTGTGGGTTTGATTCCCAGTGGTAATAACTCGATCTGGGGGAAAGCGTTTTATGAGGGCGTCTGCTAAATGGCAAAAATGTACACAGGCTGAGCCCACACTGTAGTGTATACGGTTCATCCCATGTCTATAATTAGCCTGCTTGAATTCAGCCGCACTATTGACACAGATAATGACACAGTGGGGTGGTGGGGGGGGGGGTGATGTTGCTCTGAGTTCTAATTCCGATTTATATGGCTCAGACCTTCATGGCACGGCTATTTAATCCAATGTCGAATGGAATTGAACTGCTGTACTATAGGAGAAAGTCAACTGTTTACAACGTATGTGAATTTAGTAAATTTACTGATACTGCATTATGTATGAAATGTAGATGTACCGGTACATTAAATAGATGCGTATATCAAATGTAAAATCAATGGAGATCAGTACAGTATCCAATCATAACGAAATTGAGCTTCACTGGAACTAAATCAACACAATACTTTTTGCCATAACATTAATGTATGACTATGAAAATACTCCACTCTGGATAGACAGCGGGAGGGGTGTTGCTGGATAGAAAGCATTCATTATCGTCGGGATTTCATCACACCGCCACCGCGCGTCGAATTATCATCTAAACCATACCAGCGAGGAAGGCCAGTGCAGATTGCTTACTTTTCCCCATATTTTATTGCAAATAAATGATGTAGTCCTCTGGAAACGTGTTACGGAACAGCCGTTGTTTGTGTTTCTCAACTATCTTAATAAATGCTGTTTATAGAGCCCTTGGGCTTGACGAGTCTCAGATGCGAATCGATGGGTGACCAGGATGCAGAGCGCGCGCAGTACAGCATATTAATCAGACTTCCAGCAAAGAACGCTGAGTGGGAATCGACGGTAAAAACGTCTAACTGATCTGAAATGAGCCTCCCGGGCGTGAGAAATAGACAAAACACAACCAGTACAGTGCTATATGAATTCATGTTTATACATAAAATGCATTGACATTGGCAATGAATAATATTAGCTAAAAAAAAGTGGGACAGGTTAAGCTAAGCAAATTGAAATTTAGGCAGGTAAAGCTATGACATTTAATGTAGGCTATCCCTCTAAATGCCATGTTCACGAGCCATCCTTCGTAGCTCTTGAATCATTGAAAGCCTACGTCTCAGGCTCAAAAACCTTCTGATCAGGCTAATTCCCGCCACCCCGCACCCCCACCCCCCAAAAAACAGGCTTAACCCCTCGAATTTATCTTTTTAAAATAATGTAGCCCACTATAAGAAACCATGAAGACAGTGAAAGGTGGAAAATAATCAATCCAATGTTTTGTCAATTCATGATGTATTTGCGTCGGTGCGCTGTGTTTGATGTCTGTACTGTGCGCGCAACAGTTAAATCACAGCCCACCAAAGCTTATGTTCTATTGGCTTAGGGAATGCATGGCTACCAGCTATGCAATGATAATGTTACATAGTGATATATAATTTATGTTTTTTGCAGTTACGACTTCATTGAGTGAGTAGCTAGGTAGCACTTTTCTACCATAATCTCGTGTAGAATTACCAACAAATGGAAACGGAATATTCTATCAGATTAAATAGGTTCCCATATACATTAGCTCATTAATGTCTCTTATACGTATATTCCTTTCTTCTGGGTAATTAGAAAGCTGAGGACGGTGTTTGTAGCCTTGCCAGTAGTATTTCCATATTACCTAACATTGTAAGGTGCCTTCCTATAAATGCATTAAACGAGGCGTGTGCACATTTAATCATCTGCCATTGTCATTGTCTAAAACAAACGTGGTTACTCATTATAATACAATAGATGGACCACAAGCTTGAAATTTGGTCCATGGTAAGCGCCAAAATCTGCATAGGGGTATATACATCCCTTAAACAAT
Source organism: Umbra pygmaea (assembly GCA_016801145.1). Lineage (NCBI taxonomy): Eukaryota > Metazoa > Chordata > Actinopteri > Esociformes > Umbridae > Umbra > Umbra pygmaea. The sequence continues at coordinate 16,963 of JACXGM010011478.1, read as the reverse complement.
CCACCGGTTAACAGGCATAAGCAACTCACGTATCCGCTTGAGCATACTGCAAGAATATTTATTGAGCTCCCGCTCAATGCCTGCATTGAACCGAGAGGCTGGCAAGTTAATGCTTCCCCTCAGCTCGAGACTATTTTTGCTGCACAGACGCATCTTCTTGTAAAAACGACAACATCCTAAAAGAAATCAAGTAATTAATTACTGCATAGGTTATACATAGATTGTTTCTTACCTCTCACACACGTGACCATCATAAAAAATACGAGATTCCAAAATATAACTCCAGTTTTAATCCTCATTTTCTTAGCTTGGAAAAAGTCCACTGGACCACATTTAATACATCCTCTCTTGAAAAGCTTTAAAAAGTCCGTCGACCTATTTCGATACCCCCCTATATCATCTGTGTTCATGTTAACATGAAGCTTAGTTATTCTCTTCTTAATTTCCTCGGTTCCTCAGCCGGTAGCAGTGTCTTCCGTTGTGGCTGGCGCGCGGTCACAGCTCGAAGTGAACGGCGATGCTGGGATACCACAGCAACCTTGACGAGGACTCAACCATCTCACCAACAGGGGCAAAACTCTCAGCTCGATTCCTCGCGAGCTGGTGCGTTGTTCAAAAGAAAATGTGTATCAATACATTTGCTGTCAAAATGGCACACCATCATCAAATAGGACCAACACTGAAGCACATATGTCAAGTGCATTCCCATTAGGAAAATAAGTAAATCGTGTATACATATATACTTCTTTCTACCTTCTCAGTGCTGTAGTTATCGAAGGCTAATCGTTAGCCATGTAATATTCAAATATTGTTTAACAAACCCATTAATTGCAAACATCGATATTGACACCAATAAAACAATTAATCAAAACTACAGGTGCATTCTGTGTAGTAGGATTTATGACTAAACAACCAACCCCTATTCCTCTTGAAACCGCAAATAACTGCAGTTATTTCGTGTTCAATTCAAGTAATTCTCGTAACATAAGTGTCCCTTCAAAATGCCGGTGATACCTTACAACGTAAACCCTATGCAGATTTCTACCGCATTTAGATGAAAACATACTTTGCATTCACGAGGATTCTGTTTCCTTTCAACTTTCTAGTTTAGTAATTTCCAGGATCAAGGAGCATTGTAGAAGGACGCTCCTGCCATCTACAGGCTACGATCGCGAGACCCGTCATTTTTCCCTTTAGTCTATCTGTATTTGGTTTCTGAACCCCCCCCCCGCCCCCCATACACACACACACACACACACACACACACACACATACACACACTTACACACAAACACGGCCTACGCTCCTTTACAAGTTCTCAGCATCTGAATTATTGTGCAGTTGAGCCTAGTGTTTTCTACAGTCATTCCTGGGTTCCTTAATTTCCACGAAAATTGAAGAAAAAAATTAAATAAAAAACAGTTTTCTTCCGCCATTATTGCACACCATTGACTACAAGATTCCAAAATTTGGCTATTCAAATCGTAATTTATAATTTCGAACGGCTCTTAAAGTCAGATGGTTTAGGGTGGTCGGAACTCTCCAAGGTGCTGAAGTCTGCTTCACGCGCAACGGCTGTATTCGGCATTCTCAAAAATCAATCTGCCTATTATTGTTCTGGATAAAATGCATAGAAAGGTAAAACCAAAGCAACATGTGTTTATTTTTTATTAATTTCAAGATAACTTTAGAATTTAGTAGACATTTCAGGATTTCGTATAAAGATCAAGTGGGGAACTCCATTTCCATGACAACGCGTCATCCTGTAGCGGATAGACATTGACTAGCATTTTAATTAACCCAAATGCCATATAATACCATGTAACATAGCCCCCATTTGGGAGCTCTTGGGGCGTCTGTTTCTGGAGACACGATTTGCTTCATCGCACTGACTTCGGCTACTTACCCTGAGATGCATGTTCACTATTAAAACACCTGCCAACATGTTAAATAATACACACCCACAGACGTGTATGCTCATCAGGGACGAGCTGATATACTCAAAGGATAAACTATGAGCATACAGCGGTTTCTGTTCGAATACATTTTCGTCTATCAAACTGACTTCATATGCCCACACACAAACTCAACACACAGTCCTATGATCACTCTTCACCCTGCCTCCTGTGCGTCCATTAGGTTTCAAATCCGAATAATGCAATATGGTGGGTACCTCTGAATGCGCCTACATGTGCAAATCAATTTTTTTTTACATTAGACGATTATAGTTAAATTAAGCATAGTTTGACACAATCAAAGTAATTTAGTTTAATCCGCAAAACTAGAATAACTTCCCAAATAACCGAACCACCCCTAAAACTTAGCATTTTTGCTTATAGTATTTCCACTACAGTGAGCGATTCAAACGTGTTGTTAATTACTATGACCTCTGGGTAAACACGGATCGGTGCACAGCTCAGACACTAAAATTAATGATCTTCTTAATAGGCCTACTAACCCCCACCCTCCTTTGTCCACCTTCTCAATACCTATGTCCAAACCAACAGTGATTCAAACTCCTTCTGCACCCTGGTCCACAGATTAATGCTGTGGTCCCACGCCCCTTCTGACAATGTAAAGGGCAACAAATCAAATCCAGCCATGAGCATGTGACCTTTCTACATCCCGCCATTACCAAGCAGAGCTGAACACGGGGGAAAATCAGCCATGGATGAATCACGACTTCACCTCATCAAATTCACATTCCTTCTCACTGCAGGTCGACGTACTGAGCTGTGACCTACACACACCCCTTCATACCCCTTCAGACTCTCACAGGACTACATTCTTTTAACTTTGTCTTGTTTTTATTTTTTGGTTGAGGGCATCAGCCATGAGTTAAATGTTTACACACCAACCGCATACTGTACCCCCCCAGCCCTTCTTGTGTTTGTCAAACAACGTCAAACTCACTCTGAACACAGACTTATGACAGTGCCAACCACAGCTCCAAGAGCAGCCAAAGATGAGTATGACGTTTAAAAGTTTACTTGTTTTAGGTTGTCCCTTTATCTACATTGGGATCCTATCCATCTTTGGCTAACCAGCCCTCATCACTGGCCACTTTTTGATCCCACATAATGGAGGACCTGTCACATTGTATTATCTAAGGTGTATTTCTAGTCTTTCAACCTCCACCAATGTCTTGTCATATTGACCAAGCTCACCTTAGATATGAGCTCCATTAAGCACTACAGACCACAAGACCATGTCCAGCACCACCCAGAATCCATGCCTTCATCACACCAACACATTCACACACATCACCAGTGCCCAAAGCCTTGCTTTTTTTGTGTATTTTACTTTTTCATGAGGAAGCTGGATGGTTACAAGCCATCAAAGAAAGTGAGTTGCTTGAATCTTTGCACCAGCAGTGACATAAATTCACTCAACATCAATGTGTAAGACTGGTGGAGAGCATGCCAAGATGCAAAAAATGCTAATTATTGTTATTATACAATTTAACAAAATTATTGTTATTATACAATTATTATCATTCCACCAAACATTGATTTCTGAACTCATCATAAGTTAACACATTAGTATTGTGTTGTATAAAAATTAATATGTACTAGTTTTTTTTTGCATTATTCAAAGTCAAACAACAGTGCATATTTTTGATATTTTGACCAGTTTGCATTTTCTACTAATAAATGCTCTGAATGACAATGTTTTTATTTAAAATTTGAGACCAATTTATCTCAATTTGAGAACAATTTGTCAGTAGTTTATAAAATAAAATTTTATTTTATCCAAATAAATACCTATCAATCATAAAACCAGAGACACTAATGATTTTGAAATGGTTTCTTTATTTTTCCAGTGCTTTACTGTATTTAAAAAAGTGAATTTCACAAAAACATGCAACAGACATGCGGCAAAATTTTATATATTTTTCCGTCATTGAATAAAAAAATGGAATGCATCGTTTACATATTACTACAAGGAGGACTGTAATCAATTAAAAAAAATGGAGTAAGTTACTGTAAAGACACACTATTTAGGAGGCATTTTCACCAGGTCTGTCTTTTCCTATAGTCAATTGTCACTGACACTACATTTTAAGAACAACATTATTATTTAAGGTCAGGGGTCAACATAACTTGGTATAACTGGGCTCTAACCAATATCCACTTGTGCAATACCATGTTTATTACACATTCAGTTGCAGTCAGGGCCAAATAAAGCCAATGCATTAGCCCAGTGGTTCTCAAACCTCTCCTGGGGACTCCCAGCTGTCTCGCAATTTTGCTCTAGCCCTGAACTAACTGACCTGAATCAAGCAGCCAAAGAACTAACTCACCTGAATCAAGCAGCCAAAGAACTAACTCACCTGAATCAAGCAGCCAAAGGCTTCAGAATTAGTTGCCAAGTTGATTCAGGTGTGCTAGACCTCTGAAACATATAATACATGGGCATGGGTCCCGAGGATCAATTAGAGAAATACTGACTTCAGTTGGCAGCCCGTTTTTTTTGTCATTCTAGTTTAAAAAGCATGTTGTTTGTTAATAAATTATACAAAACTTTAAAAAAAAGCAGTTATGATTACAGTAAGCCATCCCAATGGTTTGTTAAGAATTCAAGTAAAAAAATAAACATTTTGCATTGTGATGGGACCCATTGAATCTTTTGCAGATTGCAACTTTCATATAAAATGAGGTATGACCCCTTCACATTTGTTACACTATAAAAGAGATCTCGCCTGAAAGGCGGATTGAAAAGAGCCTATTCAGTGTGGACATGTAGATCAAAGTGCTGAGGGTTGAGACTATAACTGTCTGACCTCGTTTTACACTCCATTAACCCTGGAGCAGTGACTTGTGAACAGCCTCCATGTTAGTGTTGAGGGTCAGCTCCTGTTCCTAGTTACAGAAGACTAAAGGCCAGAGGGAAAGAAGAGACTAAACTTGTAGTGAGATCAGATTCTTTACTTATTTTAGTATGAACAATATTTAAGAACTCAACTTTGAGGGAGCAGGCTGTTCTTTGTTTGTGCTATGTCCTATGTTGTTTGTGGGTGTGTGCATTCTTTGTGCGTGTACAGTATGTACTGCAGGAGGAGGCTATCGGACGCCAATTGGAGCTGTTTCCATCCAGGCCCCGCCCCCTCGTCAAGGCTGTCAGCTGTGACCCGTTAGGACTCCATTAAAAAGCCTTTTTTTAGTTCACTCTCTTCCTGTGTGGCAGCCGTATGGTCTGTGTTGGTAATGGTAGCTTTATTGCCTATTTATGAGAGTGAGTGAGCTTGTTGTCGATGGTCGTAGGACTCAGTTGTATAACTATAGATAAATAGATAACATAGCATTTGTATTATTTGCATTATTAATCATTGGTTTTATTAACTTCCCAGAGGAAAGGGGATACATTGTGTGTACGCAACCTGCCGGTGGGTATACACCACCCGTAAATTTAATCCCTTGTCTATAAACACTAAATAAGACCTGGGCGGACCACCCCATGTATGTTTGGTTAGGGCGCCTGATCATGTGCCAGTTGAGTTTCAGCCTTGTGTGTTAGGCAGTTAGGACAGGTTAGGGATGGGCTTTATACTTTAATTTCTTTGCTCTGGTACCGTCCAGCCCCTTCTCCCAACTTTTTACCGTGGCTAAATAAAAGCCAATTGTGAAACGGTACACAATGTGTTAGTGTCCTTAGTCACACTCATGACTCCAAACCTTTGTCACTGACCTCTCAGGGTTCTTGAGCAGTGGGGTGCCATGGTAACCTTCCAGTAAGGTGTACGTAACACAGTCCAAATAAAATGTTGGAAATGGGAACATTACATGAAAAACTACAGTGCCTTGCGAAAGTATTCGGCCCCCTTGAACTTTTCGACCTCTTGCCACATTTCAGGCTTCAAACATAAAGATATGAAACTGTAATTTTTTGTGAAGAATCAACAACAAGTGGGACACAATCATGAAGTGGAACGACATTTATGAAGTATCTTTGCTTTTTTTAGGATTACAGTGTTAACAATTTAAAATTATGTTATAACATTTCCAGAATATGGCAATATATACAAGACACTATTATGAGAATGAAATGGGAATTGAAAAAAATACATTTGGTATATTTATCATATAGTTTCGGAAAACATTAACAGACCATTGCAAAATCATCAGTTTCTCTGGTTTTACTAGTGATGATTATGTGTTGGGGTAAAATGATAATGACAACATTTCTCTCAAATTCCAAATAAAAACATTGTCATTCAGAGCATTTATTTCCAGAGAATGACAACTGGTCAAAATAACAAAAAAGATGGGGTCCGTGTGGCATAGTGGGCTAAGTCACTGCATTGCAGGACAGTCTACATCAGTGGTTCCCAACCCTCTCCTCGGGGACCACCAGACAGGCCATGTTTTTGATTCAATCAGTCAAAGGCTTAATGTGACAAATTGAATCAGGTGTGTCATTTCAGGGTGAAAATAAAAACATGGCCTGTCTGGGGGTCCCCAAAGAGAAGGTTGGGAAACACTGGTCTACGTCATGATAGTCAGTGGTTTGAGCCCGACTACGGGTTCTCTAACTTTGCCCGGAACCTCCAGCACGAGGCAGTGCAAATTGGCATAGCGCTGCATGGCACTGATCTACCTTACCACTTTACTCTTCAGCATGAATAGCGCGCTTCACCATCCCACATCTGTCCAGGGAGCTGCTGACAAGGGAGGGTTGGAGGAAAAATTGGACAGGCCAAATAGGGGAGAATATTGGGGTACAAAAATAAACTAAAAAATAACAAAAAAGATGCAATGTTGTCAGACATTGTCAGATACTTTAAAGAATTTGATATTCATATTTACACAACATAATGCTAGTGTTAACTTGAGAAGAGTTCAGAAATCAATATTTGGTGAAATGATTATAATTGTAGTACAATAATGTTTGGCTTTCATGTGTCGTGGCATGCTCTCCATCAGTCTGTCACATTGATGTTGGGTGACTTTATGCCACTCCTGGCACAAAAATTCAAGTAGCTCAGCTTTGTTTGATGGCTTGTGACCATCCATCTCCTTGATCACATTCCAGAGGTTTTCAATATGGTTGATTAAGGAAAACAATTCAGTGGTCTCTTAATGTTTTCCAGAGCTGAATTTTATTTAATACTGGTCCTGTGGTGAATTGTCTAAAGCGACAAATAAATCATTGTTCTTTCAAAAAGTAATAGGATATTATTAGAAGTATTATGCTCTTGCCCCGACAGAGTTTATGCAGAAAAGGCTAGGAACCCGGCAGACTTCGATTAGGCAGCCTTTTCATCCAAGTCTGTTTACGGCTTAATCGCTTGTGAACAGAATGCGTAGGCCACATATAAATGGTACCATAGATCATCAGACAAAAGGATGGTTGAGCAGCATTAGTTCTGGCAATTTGGACAAATCCCAATTTTGAAGGTGTTAGCATTTTAATTTTTTTAGGTAAAGGTTTTTGGTGTATTGCTTGCCATTAATAGAGCCTTAGAGACCATTGGAAATCGATGTGTATTAGCATTACCATTGTAATGGATCTCTAACAAAATGTAGATCTTTCCAAATGGCCTGCTATTAAAATGTAAAAACATTTATATTATAAAACATTAAAACTAATTTAGTATGGACATATAAAATAGGCTACAATTGTATTTTCAATACAAACTTATCTGAAGTGCATCCATACACGTTGCAGAGGGAACATACTTGGTGGATCTGTTCTGTGTTCTTCACATTGAAAGTGTGAAAATACTGTGACGCCTCTCAGCAATGCAGTAAGAATAATAAAAATGTAAACAATAAGATATAAAGGGTGACCGGAGAGAAGAAACCTATATACAGTCTATACATAAACCTCATAGATTTTTTTACATAGTCACTTTTACATTTCAGACACTCATCCACTCAACTTACAGTAATTACAGGGACATTCCCCCTGGAGAAACGTAAGTTAGACTCCTTGCCCAAGGACACAACGACATTTGAGTCGGGAATCGAACTGGCAACCTTCTGACTATAAGTCTGACTCCCTAACCCCTGAGCCATCTGACATCATATCTACAGTATGCAGCCTAAAAGCACATTTTTCTAGACACAAACACAGAAAAATAGATTTGTTTGATGACACACATGCACATTCATGCTTATTGAATACTTGTGAGGACCATTTAGGACTTCATCAGGTATATGAAGGAAATGCATACCATATCTCTGCCTCATAGGACAAAGAATGAAAGTTGGGTAACTTGGATTTATAAGTAACTTTGGGGTACTACTAAGTAACATTGTGACCTTTAATTTTAATAGCTTTGCTTTGGTCTGTAATGAGGCCTATACATTCATATCAGTTCAGCTTCATTGTATTCACCTTTATTTCTACTGAGGAATGTGTTTTTTCATGCTGTTGGAAAGTCTACAAACTTTGAGCAGACAAGCTTTTAAATTATAGAGGAGTCATCGACCATATTGACCTTTATTACAGCACTTTGCTTTGTCGTGGGTTAAAGCCTATACATTCATATCAGTTCAGCTCCCAATGTGTTCACTTTTTCTTATTTCCATTGGGGATTTTTCTTCTTCATGCCAATGGACAGCTTTTTTTTTGAATACATCACATTGCATTGAGATGATACAAATGAATGTATCCACTACACAATGTTTATCTTCCACATGTAGAGTAATTATACTGAATTCCCTGTGTGTGAAGTTAGTTGATGAAATATGCATACTAATTATACATAATTCTGCACATTTTGAGAGTGGCAACTTCCTTACAGAAAACAATGTTTTTCACCTTGATTTGCAGGAATGTCTTTAAAGACATACTTTCTGTGCATGGACTAAAAATACATTTGTATTTGATCAAAAGTATTTGCAAACAGTCATTTTTCTTTGATGATTGTTGATGGTATGATACAAGTTTTAAAGCTACTGTATCAAATGCAAACTTTTCAGAATTTCTTTTACAATAGTATAGTATGTATCCTTACAGTATTTGGAGTTTAAGACCCCTGTAGGTATTTAAATGAAAGAAAAATGATCAGTAAACTAGCATTTATTGGTTTTGCCCTACAAACACAATTTTAAAATGTATATAATGAATGTCAAAACAGATACAAAGGGTCTTTGTTAAATGTCTCTAAACCAATATTTCAACATAATTGAACCCTTGCATTGCAACATCACACAACATACTACCTTCAAGTAATTTCTCTGAAGTTTACATGAAGGTGGTAAGTTGTTTGAAGCCCAAAGATTCTGTCAAAGACAACATTGTGGGAAAGATTTGGGCATCCCATGATAAATTCTGATCTCACAAATGAACACAGATGAAATACAAAAAAACATTTTTCATAAATCTTTCATATTTCTTACAAACTGCTCACTGGGTTGAGTGAATTCTGAAGGTGGCCTTGGCTGATAGCTGGGGTATATGAGACTGTATACCACAATAACACTTTTTAGAAATCTAATTTCATTTATATGCTGTAATAATTGTGTAATTTATCTGCTCTAATTATTTCCAATAGCCTAAAGGAATCTTTGGGAGTTTTACTATATTATAGTATACTACAAAATACATAATATTCTGCAATGCATTTGACCAAAAAACACCTTTTAGCTATTATATACTGTATATTTGCAATACGCCAGACCACATTGGTTCCCAACCTTTTTCAACTTTTTCATGACACAGCACGCTTTGGTGGGACCAAAAACTTTAAGGCACACCAACACATTTTACACTTAACTGGAACTTGCAAAAAACTATGGTAATGATGTAGCTATGGATATTGCTTTACTGGAATGGGTTGTATACTGTAAAATAAATCTGTGAAAAAAAACAGTAAAAAATACTGGTAATTTGCTGCCAGTACTTTTTCTATTATTTTAAGGACATTTCCTTCAAGACAATAACAGAAAATACTTTGTGAACACAGTAAAGTATTTTCTGTTATTGTCTTGAAGGAAATGTCCGTAGGATAATAGAAAATTCATCAAATTCATGATATAGGAAAATGTGTCAGTAGTAAATGTAGCAAAAAAAATTTAATGTGTGAAAATATGGAGTGTAAAAAATTGTCTGATAATAAATAGTGCAGACAACCACATTGTGAACATTCAGTTCACAAAAATGGACAAGTTAATTCACCCAAATTTTTAAACGTATCAACGTGCAAAATAAGTTCATTCACCAGTTTCATATAAAGAATATGCATAATATCAGTTCATGGAAACAAAAGGATATAAAAATTGTATTCCTATGAGAAATTGATCCCCGACTAATAAACCATACTTCCTATCTAAAATTCAGTACACACACCTTCACTTACAAAATGACACACACACATCAACCAGAGTTCACGTTAACACATTCAGCTCTGTTCTCTCTCGCTATTTCACGCACACACACGCACGAAGCGTGCAATGTCAACACTCAAAGTCAGCTATACTTGGGCAGAGGGACTCTTAAACGTGCAATATGTAATTTTTGGCCGCCAGGGGGCTCTCAATCAAAACAATAGCAAAAGATGTACTTGGATGACGTCGGGAGGTTGCGTGGGATCATGGGTTTTGTTATCGTCGTCAATGACAACCTTCCAATCTAGCGTCTCCGGCAAAAAAAATGTTCACTGACAAAGTAATGTATTGTTAAAAATATTATAA
>JACXGM010011477.1:0-24981 GCA_016801145.1 Umbra pygmaea | reverse complement strand
AAAGTGCTTAGAGCTGCTAAATGTATTTGTAGTTTGTTGATTTCCAAGTATAAAACTTGGTGAAATGTTTTCAGTGTGTGTGTATCAGTTTTTTTACATTTCCATCTCATTTTACCAAAACCGTGATAATATTGATAACCGTGATAACTTTGGTCACTATAATCGTGATATGAAATTTTCATACCGTCCCATCCCTAGTTGCAGCCCTACTATATGGTGCTGTTCATACTATTAACTGAGTAAAGTGTGAACAATCCCCTCCACTTAAAGTGGAAATCCATACAAAAAATATATAGCTACTATTAGCCACTTAAGAGCAATGTTTTCAGTAAAACAGGATTAAAAACTTATTTTATTTTCTGTTTTGTGCCAAAATTAGCTACAATGACCTGTGTAACAGCCTCACTGCGACAACCACATCTGGGCCTTGAACTGGAAAACCTCCCAATGTTTAGCTAAAATCGCCATACAAAAGCCTAACTGACTAGCCATTTCACAGGTTTACGCTTCCAAAAATATAGCAATTTTGTAATAAAATGATTGGCTACTCCTTTGGCTAACTTTACTGTACTTGCCATTTATGACTTCCTGTTGTAACAACCAAAATGAATAAACCAAGACTAAACCATTGGCGGACAAGATAGTCATAATAATAAGTGGTTGACTCCAAATTTTCCCAGGGCCCCCAGCATGAGGCAGCACAAATTGCCATAGCACTGCCCAAAATTTGGGATAGAGAACTCAGATGATCTACGATACCTAGGCACATTGCTCTCCCTCGACTCCTTGTGTGCAAATCAGGCACCTGTACGTACAATCGTAGAATTATCGTTGGTGAGTGTAATCATCCATTTTGAATGAGCAGTGTGAAAAAGAATCAGCTGGCTCAGTAACATAATAATAATAATAATAATAATAATAATAATATTGTTGCAGGACTTTGCTGTCAAGCTACTCAAATATCAGTCCCTCTTGCCATGACTGAACAACATTGGTTGTTTGTGCAGGCTTAAGGGCCATGTCCATGATCAGGGTTCAATGTCTTGCTCTCCATTAGGTAGGGCACATTTTGACAAAGCTATAGAACTGGAGCGAATTATTGTAGCTGTTCCTAACTGACATTATTTCTTGCAAATGACTGCTTACCTAAAGGCCGATTTATACTTCTGCGTCAAGGTTATGGCGTAACAAATGCTGTAGGCATACGTCGTAGCTTACGCCGTTATGAGCATTTACACTTCTTCGTTGGTATCTGCATTGCCCTGCAATGCAATGCAATCAAGCCGACCAATCACAGATCTTGTGGCTGCGTCGCCGTGACGCATAGTTATTTTTTGGGGTAGGTGCACATAATTTCAGCATCGACATTGCGATGTGCGCATTCGCAATAGTTACAGCGCAGAAAGTGCGATGTAGTAAGGTAAACATTTTTACAATACATTTTTTCCCAAAAGGAACGTGCATTATAACTGTATGATATGACGTGATTTACTCAGATTTATGAGTGCTTGGATACACAGAGCTTATTATATATATATATACACATATACATAAGGGGTGGTACGGTTCATGAAAAAACATCTGAACCATTCAGTTCGCTTGTCTCGGTTCGAAGCATGCGTGCGTGGCACGGTTCTTCGTTACACTGCTAATGAGCACAAACTTATTGCCGCTGTTTTCACTTTCAACACCCATGTAAAAACACTTGCGAGCGGGATAAGTGTGACAAATGCAACACATGGCAGCCGATTGGACGAATGCGTCACGTGGGTCAGGCTGCTGACGAATTTCAAAACAAACTAACTGCGTCTCGTTCTGAATACAAGCTCATATTTTACGCAAATACTTCACTGAAACGTGTTTCTGAAAACATTTTAAACAAGAAATAGGGCATACAGTTGCTGAATCTGTCTTCATTTCAGATTGACAAAGGTCAGTTTAAAAGATTTGTCAGATTTTGAGAAGTGGCGAGTGAGCTGACATTGGCAGTTTGATATGCAAGCTATTTCAATCGTTATTCTGTAATATTTCAATCTTCATGTGCTAAAAGGCACAGAAGTTCCTGTAAATGGCAATACACACTAACTTTAGTCTTCCCTCTTGCTGTATCAAAATCTCACCTTGCTTTCCTCAGAGATGGTCCCAATAACGAGGTTAAAGTCAAGTCAAATTCAGTTTATGCATGATTACATAATATAACTATTTTTTAATACAGTATTCTAAATTGTGGCTAATTAAGCTATATATCATATGCTGAAGTATATTTCTGGAGAGTTAAGATTAAAAGAAAAAATAACAACAAGAACCATACAGAACCAAAAACTGTGACAAACCAAACCGTGGGTTTTGTGAACGGTACCACCCCTAATAAATGTAATTTTCAAAACAGTTCATTGCTGAAAGATGTTTACATGCAGGCTCTGCTTGCGCATGATGAAATGAGCTAGGGACAGGCAAAAAATATCGAAATGGAGAATTTGTTTGCAAAAAGAAAGGATGACTTTGACCAAAAACTAGTACTTTATCAAGAGTGCCTTGCAAATGTTGCTACAAAATGAGGTAACATGACCAATTTTTTTGTAGAAGTGTCACGACGCTTTGACGTAATCGATGACGTAAATACGTCAAATAGCCAAAGGTACAGTCGATTTGCCATATCATTATACTGGTATGATGTCAAAATCTCACCCAAGGGATTCAAATTATGGGAGTATTTTAAAGAAAGTCCGAACAATCTAGTGGTATGTAATATATGTAAATCACAAATGCCTTTTTATAGCAGTACAACTAAAAAGCTTATGCTTCCTCCACATTTAAAAGCGTTATGCTTCACAAAGCTTTACAGATTTGCCGTAAATGGCCATAGTTCTTTTCTTAAAGTGCCAGAGAGGGAATAGTAGCCTAATGTACAACGCAGTATATAGATGGGAAACAGTTGTATTGTTGAACCATGTAACGATTGGAACAACAATACCAACTAACTGGTGAATCTGATTCACCTAAATGTTTCAATGGAAATGTACCGATAGCTCTATTCCAGCACTATGGGTAGAGGATAACGCCTTGTTTGTCATCGTTGATGATAACAAGTCATCAACAACTTATAAAGCTGTACAGTATTTATTGTTATTTAAAAAAAAACAATTTATATGGAATAATGTTTCCCGCCTAAAATGTGTAATCATTAGCAACGATGGAAACACATGTCTATTATTAAAACACTAGAATCACAATTCTCCAAGAGTTGAAATGGCGAAATACGAAATCACTTTTCTCATTGCTATTTTTTCATGTAGGCAAATATTTGTAAAATTATAGGTGCATAATATATTAGAATTATATCTGAAGCGCGCACATAATTAGAGGACCAAACGAACTTTGGCCACTGAATATCTGCAACTTAACACCGCTCACCAGTCTGTTTTGTCCCTGGCGAAAGAGCGAGAAGGCTGCAAGTTATTAAGCTAGTCACTGCATACTGTGGCGTCGCATGAATTAACAATAAATCTTTGGGAAGGAAAGACAAATGTCGTTAGTTTGCAACACTTCTGGGTGAATAAAATAGTAGAAGTTCTGACATAATAATGTTAAGAAATATACCTTAAAAAAAACATAGAGTAGCCCATTTATATTTTGTTCAATACATTACAATGATAATACAGCTTTAATTGTGTACCGATTATAATAAATCAAATACCTTAACAGAATATTATATGATTAGGTCATTATCCCTGTTTGGAGAGTCACTTATAAACAGACAAGACATCTCATCTTACACAACGTCTGCAATGCTTAATGTAAATACGAACATAATGCTCTTGCATTCGCTTTCACAAATGTGTTTCTCTCATTATAGCTATAGGGAAGGATGTAAACTATTGACATTTGTAATAAATATTACATTCTTGACCTGCAATATATATGATGTTCTTCTCAATATGTAGGAGCATTTACTTTTCTATATTTGTTATTCCTCTTAATAAATACTTTAATTTCTTCATTTATTTTGTTGTTAGCTAAAATGTAGAATTCACTTCATTCAAAAAATGTTTCTATTCCTAAATTCAGATTTTTCTTTATAAATATTTTGTGTTAAAATTTGTAAAACAATTTGTATTGAAGAAATTATTTAATAAAATGTTGAAATATAAATTATACACCTTTTCTGTATTTTAAATTAATTTGTATTATAATTCTATTAATAGGCAAAAAAAAACACTATCGATAAATTAGTTGTTACAGTCCACCTGTCCCAAGCTGCAGCATCAGCGTCTGGAAGAAATTGTGATTGAAAAGCCATGGTAAGTTTGTAGCTAGCATGAGAGGGGATCAATTAAAATCAGTCGCATATAATCACTTGTTAGCTTCAAATGGTTAATATTAGTCTAGAATAGTGGGTAGAGGTTTACTGCTTTCATTCCGACAGAACTGTTCCCAACTTTTTATCAACCAAAACTTTTATTGGCTTTCAAAGAAAAACGACCCGTTGAAAAAGAATTGCTGCACAAGGGTTAACTAGCTATATTGCGTTGCATATGATGAATAAGGGGGATTTATAATTAATCATCAAATCAGCAAACAGTAGATCAAAATTGGGTACTTTCACCAAACGAGTGCTGGTTTAATTAATATGTCCATTCGACAATGCACAGTCATTGCGCACATATTACTTGTCAAAATACGATGCCTATTCAAAACGATACATAGAAGTTTATTTACTTCCACATTTAATTAAAAGTGTTAATTCCATGTTAGCAGGGAAAATACATTGCTAGTGTTCTCAAACATGGTTTTCAAAACAGACCATTTCTGATGTTGAGTCAGACGGTGGCGAAAAGAGAGAAGAACATTAGGCTATTCAGACTCCTCGCGCAAGAGAATAATTTTGTAGTTGAAGCCGAAATTCCATGTTTCTCAGTTACTGCTTTTGTTATATTTATATTAATTGTTGTATTTTTGTATTGATTCTGATACCAGATATTTATTAAGTGCTTCTTGAAATTACGTCAGATGTTTGTAGTACTCCTGTTGTGCAAATCCGATTGGTTAATTAAAGGACAACTATCAAAATCCACAGACTAAAAGTTTTTTTGAGGCAAAACCCAAGGGTTTGTCTTACAAAACAGATTTAATAGGCGAAGTTGTACCAAATACAAATTGTACTATGCATACTGTGTTTTGCCAGTTGTTTGGCATTATGTTTGAACAAATTTAAATAATGAGATTTGAGATTTTAAACTATTTAGTGTATTATATTCGATTAATCGGTATCAGCTTTTTTGGTCTTCCAATAATCATTAATCGCTATCGGTGTTGAAAAATCATACTCGGTCGACCTCTACACTGGACATTTTCGAAAATAATAAACACTTGTTTTGAAGTGAGTTGATCTTTGAATCAAATCAATAAGATAATTTAAACAGGAAAAATAAATATCAGGAAGACAACCAAACGCATCCCCTGAATCTAGATGTATTTTCAAAAATGTTGCATTGATGTTACAACAGGTTTATCTGAAAACCTATGGTGCCGAGTTGAGAATTACAAATGCGCTGAGAATGTGTTTTTAGTGACTATTGTGTCAGAAACATGACCGGCACAACTATTTTGATCTGTTTAGGGGTCTGGAGTGTTCCTTTATCAACTTCATTAAATCATCCTCTGAACACAGAGACTCATTAAACACCCACACATCTCTACAGAAACAATGTACTAGTGCACAGTCAGTCAATCTACTGGAACATAATGACAGAATCAAACATACTGTAGCATTACACACAGTAATGACAGTTGAGGTCTGCATGTAGGATCTATGACACCAGAGACCCTTCAGAATAGGACTATTCGCTTACTCATTATTAGCTTTAAGCTGTGTGTGTTTCAAAACAGAACAACTTAGCCTAACAAAAATGTGCAAGACCGTGACAGCTATAGCCAAAGATCAATTGCAATTTTTTAAATGCCCAGACAAGGGAGAGTGGTACAGATCAATATCATTCAGGACAGGTCTGCCTAAGCCATGCCTCTACATTGGACCAGTAACAACACCATACTCAGGGTGTGTTTCATTACTCTTCACTTGGTTACAGAAAAGGCATTCTGTGCAATACGCTAAAAAAAAAGTAGTGACCGGACAGGAATCTGAAAACCTCTGTGTGTCAGTCCCCACACAGGTTGCAATTGTGGAACACCATTTTTGATTTGTGTTTTGAAAAAACAAACCAAAGACACATTAAATGAATAATAAAAAGACAAGACATTATGCTTAGCTCCTTGAGTTTTATTTCAATAATTCTGTGTAAAGAAAAGCCAGTGTCATCTTTTGCCTGCAATTAGAGATATTATTATGCAAGGTCAGCAATAGTAGGTACTCTGTGGTGGCTCTGACATTTGATGGCTATTTTTTAAATGATATTATGTAATTATCAAAATAAAATTATTAAAATATGAGAATACTATAAGTTAAAACCATAACATGGTGACCACTTATGCATTTCATTTGTCTGCTACTTTTTGCTAGCCCACTCTCATGGTTTTTCCAGCCTTTGAGGTGTTCCCTTGCGTTTTAATCAAACTTTCAAATTCCTCGTAATCTTCAAGCAATAACCATTGCTCTGCTGCAGAGAAAAACTGGGCGTGCTCTTTGGCCATGATGAGCAGCCAATAGCAGTGTTGCTGATCAGCGTTTCTACTATCGATACATCTCCCCTTTTATGCCAACGTGCGTACGCGCAATCATCTCAGATGACTGAATCGAGCAATACCAATCGTAAACGGCAGGTGTGTTCGAAGAACCAAATTAGCCAGATCATGATTAGCCCGATGAAGTCATCTTGGATGTGTAATTTGATCTCGGATGTTTTAAGCAACATACAAAGAACACCCCCCTGGAGATTGGAAACCTTGTTTTCGAACGTGGGTAGCCTTTACACTGCGTTCCAAATTATTATGCAAATTGGAATTAAGTGTCATAAACATTTAAAAAATTCAATAAAACTCATGGATGGTATTTTCTCTGGGTTCTTTGGACCACTGAAATCAATCTTAGACACTTGTGATGCACAGATGGGCTCATGCAGATAAACGCACAATGAGGAAGGTTACTGCCAGACAAATTCATCAGATTAAAAGCTGCTAAAATGCAATTACAAAGCAGCAAACAGGTATTTGAAGCTGCTGGTGCCTCTGAAGTCACGTGAAACTCAAGGTGTAGGATCCTCCAGAGGCTTGCAGTTGTGCATAAACCTACTATTCGGCCACTCCTAACCAATAGGTTGAAGTAATTGTTACCATCTGTTCTGAAACCGTCAACTCTGAGTTTGACAGATCAGAGTCAGTCAACCCAGGGTTGTGGTTTTAACTCAGTTTGTTAATCCTGCGTTCTGAAATACCCCCCTGGTTAAATTAAGGTAAAATAAAAAAAATTATAGAAGAGTACATGTTGTATAGGACAATGTACTGAAGAACTCAAGATCAGTGTCCCATCCCATACTGGTCCCACATAGTTCTAAAAACTCTCCTCAAGCAGAACAGTACAGGTCAACAAAATGGCTTTATTCTCCTTGCTGTGGCCATCAACTTTATGCATCAACAGTCTTGCTATTGGAGCTAAACAATATGATAACAATATTAACAAGGCAACTACCACTGATTTGACAAGCCATCTGGCTAATATAGTAAATTTGTTTGAAAAACAAAAGTCATGTTCACAAATTTCTGACCTACAGTACAATGGAAATTACCTATGACACCAACGCTAGCACCTACTGTTATTAACATTACTAGCACACTGTATGACAGATTTGGACAAACCTTTTGGAGATTGGGTTTACCAGAATATCCACAAACATAATTGGCATGTACACTCACAGCCACTTCATTAGGTACACCTGTTCATTAACAAAAATTATTATTACGTTCACCAACTATACTTTCACGATTGAATTTACAGGCGCAGCGATCTGCACACAAGATGTCACTGGAGAGCGACGTGGCAGGATAATCTGATGTATCTAACCAAAATCCCAAGAAGCGCTATGCCAATTTGCGCTGCCTCGTGAAGGAGGTCCTGAGAAAGTCAGAGATCCCATAGTCAGGCTCAAACCACTGACTATCATGATGTAGTTTGCCCTGAAAAAGAAAGTTGGGACTTTGAACGTGGCATGGTTGTTTGTGTCAGACGGCTGGTTTGAGTATTTCAAAAAGTGCTGATCAACTAGGACTTTCCCACACAACCATCTCTAGGGTTCAAAAAGAATGGTCAGAAAAAGGATAATACCCAGTGAGCAGCAGCAATAGAGTAGATAACCATATATTTATAATTAAATTTTTTATGTATTTGAGTTCATATCCGAACCAAGAACAGCACCCAGTACCATACGGTTACTAATACATGAACTGTTGCAGCCTTAGTTTTGGTAGGCAAACTGATGCTGGAATATGGTGTAGTGGTCTAAGCTCCTGACTCTGGACAATGCACTCTGATGACTCCATGTGGCCTTCCTTTCCGTCACCCTCTAGACAACCTACCTGTCTCCCTACCCCCTGCTTCTTACTGCAGGGTCAATAAAATTAGTTCACAAAAAAATGTAAAAAGCACCCTGGAGTAATTACATTTATTGATTAGTTCTTGAATAGTAGAAATCATACAGGCACTGTCTGCTGAAGTTTAACTTTTGTATCCAGCTCAGTTTACTATAATGGTTATAAAAAATACAATAACACTACCCTTCCAACACAAAAATAAAAACAATAATTAATTATAATGTTTAAAACTTAATTTAAAAAATTAGGGAGGACAAACAAAGCATATAGCGCCATCTACGTTAAAGCTCTGATAAAACCACAGCCTTCGCTGTCAGGTATTGCCATTAACAATCCATCATTGTGAAAACACTTTCTGTGTTTTGCAGTGCTATGCATCTGCATTGTCTCACAACCAATGACAAAAAGTTAAATGGATATGGGAGGGGGAACAAAGTACAATTGAAATGTTAGTGCATCTGATCAAACCCAAACATATAAACTAGTTATTTCAATGTGATCTAACCACACATAATAATTTCAAACTAAAACAAACCTTCCCTGTTGTGTATTCAACCACACTTCAACATTTTAATCACATTTTTAAAGAGACCAATGCACAACTCCTACCAAGTGCTTGTGCCCATTCACCAACATAATGGTTTATAATTTAAAAATGTAGAACAAGTAAAAAAAAAATAGGAACAGGTCTACTTGACTTTGGCAGGCTAGTCTGTACAATGAGGAATGTTGCCTCAAGACCTGCTCATCATCTGATGAGAACAATAACACTGCTAGTTATAAAGGCATAGCTTAACTGACATGGTTGACTGCAGCACAATAAGCTTGTAAGAGGCATGAGGAGAAACAAGCTTGTTTGGGCGGGATTTTCAGCATCAGCACTATGGGGGGCCCACGCTCGCATTCCCCAGCTTCCATAACCTGTGCCGTCTAATAATCCATGCACTCCCCAGCCTGGAAAGCTTGTTCTGTCCCACCCCCCCATCCATTTTCCATAACTTGGGTTGTTTAATCATTCATTAATCTACCCCGTTTCCACAAACTAAGTGATGACAACTACAGGACACTGTCTCATAGTCTATCAATACATCTGAAGTAGTTGATCCTGAGCTCAATGAAAGCAAATACTGTAGGTATGTAAATGATGAGCTGGTTGGCAAACAGCATGATTGATTGTAAGATAAAGGATAGCTTTGCTATAGGATAATTTTTACTATTGGTTCATACAGGTTTTGACTAGGCCTCAACTGACAAAATACAGATTTAGTTGTCAATCGATTATAAAACGTGGTGCCCATCTAACTACATTATCTTACAAACAGCTAGAAACGGGTCCTCACCATACAGCCAAAAGAGACTGTGCAGGACAAAACCTGAAGTACTGTACGTACTGTAGGTGGACATATTTCAAAAGCATGTGCATTATCACTGACGTAAAAGGACATAAATGAGCCAGCTGTTGGGGGGGGGGGTATAGACGTCGTTCATAAGCAAATAACATAGATGATGATGGTGGCTACCTGCTGATGAACCAGCGCAACAGACAGTTTTACTCAGTGACAACAGTATGTTGAACCTACCTTGTTAAGTAGCTAGACTATTTACAAAGGTGTACACATATTTAAAGAAGCATTTGTTTGACTAAAAAAGAGATACCTTGTCTGAAGGTAATGTTATGTTCAGCGGGACGTCAGACAGAAATACCGCGCTAGGGATGGTTGGCAGCGTGAGAGGATGAGGCAAGAGGGGAGGTACTGTACAGTTCGTAACCATCAAGCTAGCTAGAGAACACAGACTTAAACAAAGGCAACACAGCATGGCTACGTGGGCAATTGAAGAAGCCCTGTTAGCCAAGTTGAAAACCAATGTTTTATTACGGTACTGATAAAACATTTAAACAATGTGCCATTTAAAAAACAACAAAGGGCATCTCAGTAAGGTCTTTACCTGAATATATTGCTAAAGTAGGTAGCCGACGTTTGCTAGCAAGCTACGGTTAGCTGGCGGTGGAGGTGTAAGAAAAAAAACATCACGCTTACCCGCTCTTGTGGTTTATCTTCTTTAGTGGGAGGCTCTCGATATTTTGTGTCAAAACTAAGATATAAAACTAAAATAAATATACTTTCTGGTTACAGACATCAGACTTCATTCAATTTTGTTTAAAATCCCACTTGCAGCGTATTTCTGTTAAATCCGCATCCTTGAATCAGATCTGTTCACGCTGCTCGTGCAGCACGGCGTGTTGCGAAACATAACAAGCAGTCAGCCCTCTACGTTTGACAGAATAACGGTAAAGCAATGGTGCTACTCGCAAATAATATTAACATGTTTACATGAGTTATCATCAGAGAGGTTCCCAGTCTTCTAGCTAACCTCCGGCGGTCGTCCCCTACTCCCGTTCACTCAACAGGGAGAAAGAAAGAAGAATGAATGATAAAAAGGGTGGGGGGGTGCGCGCATAATCACATTCAAATCCAGTGTATACTCTCAACCCCTCCACATAAGAACAGCGGGTGCGCGTGCTGCTGATGCTCTGTTCGTTGTGCCATCTCTGTTTGATAATTTCAGCCTAATTCCAACTCTACAATTTCCGTTAATTAGTCGACATTTCGGCTTCTTGTGTGATGCATACGCTATGCGTACACGTTGTATGTCCTTTTAGCAAACGTGAACTGCTTCAGTTTTTGGAGGGGGGCTTGTAAGATGTTGCTACTGTCTGTTAATGAGGTAAACATATAGGCTAAATTGATACAATTATGCGAATCTCGTGTTGACCTACCCTAAAACGTGTCATACTAACGAGTTTACATCGATATGATCATCCAGGCAAATCGATTTTAAATCGATTCATGGGCTATTAATCTGTCCTACATCCTCCCTAAAAATAGCAACAAACCAATATTACTAGGCTTTAGCGGTTTATTGTGCAAATGTACAAGTAGGTGCCTTTCCATTTCACAAAAAAAGCCATCAAGACTGCTTGTATTTTCTACAAATTCCATGACCCAAAAACGAACAAACTAGCGACACGTTAAGAGTGAAAATATATTGTTAATAAAATTAAGCCTTTAAGAAATGGGACCAACCACTTTTATAATCAGACAGAAGCAGAACTTGCTCTAAGAAGTGAAAATATAAGGCATGTCAATGATTTAAACAAATGACTAGTATCAAAAAAGAAGCTAAACTCTGGTTTTAGTAGGAGGCAGCGTACACCTACGTATTCATGTGTCAATGTAGCCAAACCATCCAAAGATGGTTGCAACTGACTTTAGTCCTGGTGTGTTGGTCAGTGTGCCCGGCTCTCAGCCTTGTAGTACTGATTAGGAGATAGGAGATGGCTCAAAGGGTAGTCTGTGTGGACAGGGCTGAGATTTTACAGAGGGTGGTGCAGAGTAAAACTGACCAGTCTGTCCAGTCTAAAGAGGACAGGATGTCAGGAGTGGAAAGCTCTGGGTTAGACACACCATTTGGACCCTCCCTACACATATCAACAGAGCCAATAGCAAGCCAGTTATCTATCAGAAGTTCTAAAGGAGATTTGGGTTTTTGTGGTAGGAGATAAGGAACTGCAGCTCTGTTTCCACCTCATTATTTGGGCAGTGCTCATATAGCCTGTCTTCCTTAAGGAACCAGGTCTCTTCATGATTATGTGTCCTCTATGAAACAAACCAGAGCATTTTATCAGTCCTTCAATAGCCGCTCCATTCCTGGTCATTTCTCATACCTGGATCCACTTTCTAACAGAGTGGTAGGTTTGTGTCTGTCTGTGTGTGTGTTTGGGACAGAGAGAGATTGTGTATAGGTTTTACAAAACTTTAGTGTTGTGACTGTAAATTGTTAAAATATGGAAGGAAAGTCAAGGATTATTAAATAATCATAAATATGATTATATATTATTTATGTTTACAATGTAGATTTGCGCTCAACTGGTTTTAAATTTCCAATGGCAATTAACACATATGTTGTTGTTATTGATTATTGTGTTATTTTTTAACCTAACAAATGTGGGAGTTTATCAATGTTTCATTTGTTCCTCATAACTATTGGTCTTCATAATCTGCAGGCTATATGGCAGGGGACTAAGAAGTGCAGCTCAGTTTCCAACTCATTTTTGTTCTGTGCTCATATAGCCTGTCTTGTTTCAGGAGCCAGGTCTGACTATGTTTGTGCTGTTGACTGAAACAAACCAGAGCATTTTATCAGTGTTCAGTAGTGCATTCCATCCCTCCATAGCTTATCTATTACTGGCCTTGCAGTACCTGGTCCCCCCTTTTTAACATAGGGCCCATCCACAATCCACAGTGACAAAAGGAAAGAGCTGAGTGCAGGATATCTGGGAGCTACTGGCAGCCAGACTCTGGCCGGCACAGTGCTTACACAGGGGTGCTTTCTGCAGATTGCAGCAGTTTGAGTTAAACCCCTGTCTGTCCAATCACTATGGACGGAACCTAGAGGGGGAGCAGGTGGAGGGCATCACGGGTGTGAGGGATAGCGTGGGTTCACGGTAGTCTGGTTTAGTCATATTTGCTTGTTACTCAGACGAGGATTAGTTTCAGCCTCCATGTTCATATGGCCGAGCATCATCACATCACAAGATTCACTCTCGTTATGAGATTCTCATTGTGTGTGTGTGTGTGTTTGTGTGGTTCATAATCCTCATCAGGCAGGGTGTGTGAAACATGTGACTCTAGTCCTGACCTCTGCAGGCCCATCACCAGCTCCCATTCCTTTGACCTGTCAATAAACGGTGGTTCTAACATTGCAGCTGTCCCAGAGGGAGCAGGAGGAGATGGAGGAGATATACAGATGTATTTAGACACAAGGAGGGAGGGTGAAGGTAAAACAGCAGCATTTTCATCCTTTGGCCCTCTACCACAGCTTTCAGCAATAGTCCCACCTCATCTATCTTAGTCCTCACCTTCTCTCGATTCTAACCTACAGAAGGATACACAGTCAACTGACCCATATGGAAAAGAATTGTACAAATAAAAAAAATTATGTTTTGTCTCATGACAAACACAATTCATACCTGATATTGGCCACTTTCTGACAAAAACATGGTATGATATGTTTTATGAGTGATATAAATATAACAAGGAACTTATGTTGTGACATTTTATTACAGAAAAACAAAATGTTTATAGAATTAAAGTCTGCTGAAACCTTTCTTATAGTAGTTATTCATGACTCTTATACATGATTTTCTTATACATCAGACCATGTTTTTGTATGAAAGTGGCCAATACCAGGTATGAATTGAGTTTGTCATATGAGGTAAAACACATAAAAATCCTATTTTATTTGTATGATTCTTTTCCAAATTGGTTTAATGGCGTGGTCACAACTACAGAATCTGAAGATATACTTTTAATATATATTTTTTCATTTTTGAGAGAGGATCAGCTTTTTTAATATCAACAAACACTGTGTGTTATTCCATTAAATTGCTATTAAGTTTGCATCAATATCTCACCCCATTATAATCATTTCTTAACTGCATGAACATTACACACAATTCCCTATACACACAAACAAACACAGTCCTTTCTGGACAGCGCTGACCGTAGGTCCTCTACCCGCATCGGGTGATCAGTACATTATACTTGAACACAGTAAGTACAATTTTCTATGTGCCTGTCACAGTTTTCCTTCGATCCCAGGGGGATCTTACCCATCTTGTTAGCCTGGTTAGCCAACCAGCCCTTTTCACTGTCCAATTGCTTGCCCCACACATAGGAGGATGGGGGCATGATCCACTATTTATCAATGTATTCACGTAGACATGAATGCAGTACATATTCTTTATTCATACCAGTATGTAGAACATAGAAACACATTTTGTCATCGTGTCAGCTGAGCACACAAATGTGTATGTAGGTCTTGAATGTCCCCTAAGGCAGTATAATACAGTTTTGCCTATTTAAGAAGGTTGAGGGTGTTGTGGATTTTTCAATCTTGTCAGCTTAATATATTTGATATGCTCCAGGTGACAAACATCAATCTTATGAGTCAGTTACATGTATTATTCATACCAATTGATGATGCCTGATGTCTCTGCATTCCAGCATTATATGTATAAACAGACAACAGTTGGTGACCCTTATATCTGATTCCACATCTCACCATACCTCTGACCAGCCAACAAAGAAAGTTTTAAAGTTGCACTCTCCAGCAACCCAAAGCCAGTATCCAGCAGATTACTCTCTGGTCGTTACGACCTACTAAAAGTTATTTATACTCTTCCCACTGCTTTTTGGAGTCGTCTCTCTGGGACAGTCAGCCTATTTCTGGTGTCTTTCTTGCTCATTCTCCCTCTCACCCTCCCTTTGCCACATCTCCTTGCCTCCTCAAACTAGTTGCTGAAGGTCACCGATGCTGTTCTAGTTGGAACTTTCAGAATAATTAGACAGAATGAAACCAGGACAGGGAAGAGAGCCGGGGTGTCACGGCAACGTGACTCATCGAGATCAAGGGACAAGTGCAGATGCTGGTCTGTATCAACGTCCCCATCCTAGGAAGGCATACTGTAGCTCAGTGGGCGATGACATATATACACACTTCACATCGGTGTCCTGGTCAGCAAATCCTCAAACAGCTAGTGTTAGTTGCTATAGAAAGAGGATGGGGGTCAGAAAAGAGGATAGATGGAGGCGGTTGCTAAAAAATACAGAACAAAGAGGTTAGGGATATACAGTGAAGTCTGTGTAGAGATATGTCCCCACTGACACCACATTTCTTAATCCCCATTACAGACTGCAGCTAGGTCATCTCTGTTGGGGCCTTGCGCTGTGTGGGTAGCTTCTTCAAACTCTCCTGTGGACATGTGGCAGATACTGCATGCTTGTTATCGAAAAATAATACAAACACTATTTCTTTCTTATTCGCTCAACTTCCATAAAACCCAAAATGACTCGATAAGCAATGTAATCGTAGGAGTGTATGATGTGTAATTATGGGAACAGTTGTGTTATCAATCAGATGCATAACCTGGAGGATGTATGAGACCTTCACCATCTGTTTTCAGTGTACCTCATTCTGATTTGTGACAGGACTAAGGATTTAGCTACAGGCCCGCATTAACCTCCTTCAACGTTTCCTGTTAAACAACTACACCGAATTAAGACCTGAAAAGACTGAGAAGCCTTACAATTAACATTACCTGCTCACATTTAAGTCTTAAAATACAAATACAGTTGTATTCAAAGATTTAGGCACCCCTGACAATTTCCATGATTTCCTTTTATAAATGATTGGGTGTTTGGATCAGCAATTTCATTTTGACTAATAATTGACGGCACAGTAGTTTTTTTATTGGATGAACAGAAAATGTGCAATATGCATCAAATGAAATTAGACAGACGCATACATTTGTTTTAAATTTTATTTTAACTTCAACTTTGTGACTGATTCCTCTACATTATTCTCAAGTGTCTGCTGATATTGAGTGGAATCCATGTGACCCTCAACTTTAACAAGATTCCCAGTACCGGCACTGGCCACACAGCCCCACAGCATGATGGAAACTCCACCAAATTCTACTACTGTGTAGCAAGTGTTTGTCTTGGAACGCTGTGTTTTTTTTTACACAATGCATAAGCCCCTTGTTATGACCAAATAACTCCATCTTTGTTTCATCAGTCCACAGCACCTTCTTCCGAAATGAAGCTGGCTTGTCCAAATGTGCGTTTGCATACCTCAAGCGACTTGTGGCGTGTGCTGAAAAGGCTTCTTCCGCATCACTCTCCCGTACAGCTTCTCCTTGTGCAAAGCGTGCTACATTTTTGAATGATGCACAGTGACACTTTCTGCAGTAAGATGATGTTGTAGGTCTTTGGAGGTGGTCTGTGGGCTGTTTTTGACCGTTCTCACCATCCTTCACCTTTTCCTCTCCAATATCTTACTTGGCCTGGCACTTCTGGCCTTAACAAGAACTGTGCCTGTGGTCTTCCATTTCCTCACTATGTTCCTCCCAGTGGACACTGACAGCTTAAATCTCTGCAAAAGCTTTTTGTAGCCTTCTTCTCAACCATAATGTTGAACAATCTTTGTTTTCAGGTCATTTGAGAGTTGTTTTGAGGCCCCCATTTTGACACTCTTCAAAGAGATGAACAACAAATTGCAATCGGCCACCATAAATACCTTTTCTCATGATTGGATGCACCTGTCTATGAAGTTCTAGGCTTAATGAGCTCACCGAACCAATTGTGTGTTCCAGTTAATCAGTGCTAGGTAGTTACAGGTATTCAAATTTAACAAAATGACAAGGGTGCCCAAAATTATGCACCTGTCTAATTTCGTTTTGATGCATATTACTGTGTCCTTCAGTTATTTGATAGATCAAAATAACATTTCTGGTCCAAACACCCAATTATTTATAAATAAAATTCATGGAAAATATCAGGGGTGTCTAAACTTTTGCATAAGACTGTAATTATCACATGGTGAAACAGACTATTTGGGCTCAAAAGCAGAGCTGGAGAGAGATCCAGTTTCGGAGTGAGGATGTAGCAGAGATCTGGATATGATCTGATCTGAGAGCAGTATCACTAGTGGGTGGAGAGGGGCACTGATTAAATCAGGTCACAAGAGGATCCGCCTGTTATACAATAGAAACCAATATACTTAAACCATCCATTTGTCTCCAAGCTCACTCTACAATCACTTGTTTCCAGGACAACTTCCATAATGATGTGCCATTGTGGCGAAATGTGTTTTTGAGTTATAACAGATAATAACTGGTTATCATTGTACAACTGACTATACACTATGTAATGTTCTACTCTGAAATCCCCTCCATAGATCACTGTGTACTGCACCTCAGTGTACAATAGTTTCCTTAGAACCTTAGTGTGTTCCTTTGTAATACGATGCTTTAATTGTTGACATCCTCTTCCCAATGAAAGCCAGGAACTGGGACTCTTGTAACATATTATACAGTATATTGTGTTCATGAATGGGGATGTCTGTTGTATTTCTTTTACCTAAGTCGTCTTTGCTAGGGATTTTGGTTGCTGGCCTCAGGAAACTGCGTGTGCCGAGTGCTTTACAGGGTGAGATAGAACACTGAACAGTAAGGGAAGATACAGTGTGTTTGAGCAGCAGTAAATAGGACAGTATGTGTAGGAGTTCTCTTGTGTAACAGACAATGTTTCTATGTAGTAGTGGTGGGTGTAGGTGAGTATTACTGTGCTCATGGGTGCAGAGTGTATATATGAGTGTGATATTTACAGTACTGCTCCAAATTAACAACACATTCCCCCCCATCCCTACCCACACCTAGGACATTGCAGACTGGGATCTGGTACCTCCTCCGCATTACCAAAGCTCACTAATTATACCCTTACAAGATGCTGCACTGGTGGGGCCATTGTCACTTCCGCATTTAACAAAATAAGTGTCTGTGACATATCTAGTTGTTGAAATTAGTGGTGGGCTGGAAACAGGAAATGAGGTATTATGGAGCCTAAAAACACCACCCCTGGCTCAGTTTCCATGCAGGTTGGAATGGTCTTTGTCACATACGATCATCCAACATTGTGTTCATCCCCGCAATTTCACTGAGGCAACCTGTCGAACATGGACACTGTTGCTATGCAACTACAGTAGCATTCACGTTTTCTCCAGCCTGCCTAAAAAAACATGGAGAACATAGAAATTCCTGTATCAACCAAACCCATTCAAGATTACAGTATGTGATGTAAGAGCTCATCAGTGTGATTGGGACATTGAAAAAGTGCCAATTACTGTCACTATGATATTAAACGGTAAGAATTTATCTAATATATTATGTTGGTGGTAATATAATATTGGATCTGCCTCGAATTTTCTGTTTTTTTTGGGGGGGTTTATTATTTTTATTTATAGGATGGGTAGCAGAAGCAATGGAGACAGGTAGGGGGAGACAGAGAGGAAGGGCACAGAAGACAGTGGCTGACTCAAAACGCCATTGCCAGGGCGCATGTGATTTAGAGTCGGGCGCTTAGATCACTAAACCAACTCTGGCACGTGCCTGGAATTGTCTTGTCATTCTGTTATTAACATTGAATCCCCTCAGCCAAGCACTGACCTTTGACCTTATCCCTCCTCCCTCTCTGTATCACACTGGTGACCTAAGGGGTTTCATCACCGGAGGCCTACGAAATAACAGCTTGATCTCCAGGCCCAGGCGATTAGACATCATCTCAGTTTTGTTAGACCATTAAACTGGCCTCGAGGGAAATTTTAGTGTCTAAGCAGTCCAGACTAGAGTACTTCAGGAATTATGTCGGTACAAATAACTGTAATAATAACAGCTTTTTTTAAACACTAAACGACTCAAGATTTTTCTCACGAAACACTGTAAAAATATACCTTTTCACTTTGCAATCTTTAACAAAATGCAATGCCCATAAATCTCACATCTGACATTATTGTACTGGCATGTGAACCTTATGAAGAATTCCCTGTTATAAAAAGATCTCTGCATTTTCAAGCAAGGGTTCCCCCTTGTGGATAAAGAAACCATTCAACATTTCAAGACCAGTGCCTGGGGCACAGCAGCAACATGAAGACAATAGTTCAGGTACTGATCGGATATGACGCACTGTTACAGCACCAGAGATAAACAACATCTATACATTACACTGTCAGTCATTTCTATAACAACTGAAAAAGATAAAATAATACAGCAGGTTTTTCTTAAAAAAACATTTCTCATCTTGTTGCATTCCTCAACTTATCTTGCAATAAACAAACACATAAAACAGTTGCTATTAAACATATGTGCATAATCAATGTTGAAAATATGTGTGCGTTTTGCTCACAGGGTGGAAAGTATAAAGGAGATATGACGGACTGGCATGCAAAGCAGGTGCTGTTGGTCATGAGAGAGAGATAGCCACACTGCTCATGTTAAGACAAGCATATGGTCCAGAAGACTATTCATCCAACCTCAGGTAAATATAATATTGCCTATCATACAGAGAAATGTGTGTTTTACAGTCTTGTTGTTGTTTTATTGCTGGGTTCATTTATATGTTGGTAAGGTGTAGTATGACTTGATAAGGTGTTGTAGTCATTCAATGTAAGAAAACATCTCTTTGTCACTAATGCTAAAGTGCACTCTAAACTCATTGGGACAGTGAAGGGTTTAACCCACAAAGTTAAGGTTTTAAGTAAGAATGACTATGGGGTTTTATTTCAGGGGATTTGTTTAAAATATTGGTTTTACATTCAGTATCAATTTAGTATAAATTACATTATTTTAAAGCACCAAGGATTTGGTGTCGGATTTATGTATTTAGGTGAAGCACTTATGTTTAGTATATGGCAATACCTAGGTATCCTCTCTGGTAAGGCTTTGCCAGGCCTGTACTCAAGTTTATTGTCATATATACAGGATAAACAGGTATACAAGTACAAAGCTTTGTGACACTGAGCTACCAACAATAGTGCAGTTTATAATAATCAATATATAGTAACAAAATAACAAAAGGATAAAAAGGTGAAGGGGGGATTGCAGACTGTAGTGCAGTACTCTGACTGTAAAGTGGTAGTGTGCAGGAAGGCAGTGGGGTAGTTATCTGTTCAGGAGCCTTATGGCCTGGTGATTAAAACTGTCCCGTAGTCGATTAGTTCGTGAATCTGTCTAGTGTCTGTCTAGTGTCTAGAATCTGTTAGTGAGCACTTCTCCTTTACTGAGATAATCCATCCACCTCACAGGTGTGGCATATCAAGATGCTGATTAGACAGCATGATTATTGCCCAGGTGTGCCTTAGGCTGGCCACAATGAAAGGCCACTCTAAAATGTGCAGTTTCATCACAAATGACTACTGTATCTTTCAGCCAACTGAAGTCACCATATCACAAAATGGCTTTGTATTTATCTGTACAATTAATAATGAATGACTTTCAGATCTGTTAAACATACTTCCAGACATTTAGTTTTATGCTTTCTCAAAGCATGTGTAGCAAAGCCAGTCTCATTCTTGTCACAGTGCTTGTTCAACATGGAAGCCATCAGTTGATACACACAGGCTACTCTTTCCTCAACTATAGAACCACGATTGAATTCACAGACCCACTGACATACACAAGGAGTCACTAGAGAACAATGTGACAGGAAACCTTTGTTCAACCCGGGCAGCGCTGTCCCAGTTTACACTGCTCCATGCTGGAACCCAGGCCACGACCAGCCAACGTATCCTGGCCTTTGTAGGGCAGTTGTGCTGCATGTCATTGCATCACGCACAAGCCCATAATTATCCTTTTTAACTGATGACAAATGGAAATGATTTGGATCTCTATCTGTTATGTTTATGACAGATGTAGTTCATAGTTCACATGGTAGTTTAATTTTAAGTAACCTTCTGCAAATGGTCGTATGGTTGTATGTGCTGTATGTATAAACACTATGACCCCATAGATTGCATAAACACAGGATGTTATCCATCTAGGAACTTACATGAGGGAATGTCCAGGTCCAGTAGTGCAGAGAAAAACATCTTCCTCCTCATTTTCATCATAGGCAAGTGAATGTTCTTTCCATAAACAATATGAAAATTCCAAAAACATATTTACTTTTCAGATACAATGGATAATGTATTTGTTTGTCACTATGCAAAAAATAGGTTTTCTATTTATATAATTTTCACAAAATGTGTTTTGAAATGTAAATATGTCTTAATGGTTTTGCTCATTACATGTTTGTGTTTTTATTTGCCTCTCGTAAGAAACAGTCAATGATAAATAATGCACTCAGTATTCTTATGTTGAACATTGTTGTCAGAAATTTCAATGTGTCTCCTGTTTTAGGAATTATGCCGAACACTACGTCACCTTCACCTGTGAATTATGTTCTCAGGTATACATTTTTATACAGTATTTCCATACCTTGGTAATATAGCAGACACTCTTCTTCAGAGCAGCTTGAAGGAGAAACTGTGTTAAAGGTGCTATTAGGAATTCGGGTGGACTTTTGTGGAATGAAAACAGAACTATTTTCTCTTTCAATGACCAACTTCTGAAAACGGTGGAAATGTATATTATGATATTTTAATAATCTGAAAAAACACTTTCGTATGGCCAATGATTTAAAAGTGTACTGTGCTTATTTTACCATTTGAATAGGAATTGCGTCCATAGTGTTTGTTAATGGGCTTGTGCCAGTCTTTAATCAAATGTATGCACTTTAAGCCATGCTTTTGAACAAAACAAAACATGCCATATTGTAAGGAAATTCTATCCGATATACATAATTTTTTATGATTGTTTAAATATTGGTGGGGTCTATGAAGGTTAAAAAGTGACAAGTTTTTTCAATTGAGAGGTAGCTGACTTTCTCATAGACTTCTACAAAAACCAACCTCTTTTGCAAACACACTTGTCGCCCCCAGCTGGAATTCAGATAGAATGCATGTTTAAGGCACTTCCACATTTGCTTCACTTTGCCAAACTGGATGCTAGCCCTGTGGTTTAAACACATCCTAGTGAACATTTATCCATAGCATGTCTTTCGGCAGGAGCGATAGTATTGTTATGAGACAATATATTTCATAATTTTTTTGACAATTGTTATTAAAAACACATTAAATTTTTTTTCCTATCAAACTATTTAGTAGTTACTTAAACACACAATAGAAGTTGATCAGTTCTTGAAATCAGTTCATCACGGAAGTAAAGGCTTGACTACAATCGAGCTGTTTGGACAAGGGGGTAGGCTTACATTCGGAAGTTGAAGCAGCCCTGGGTGGATTCTGATGCTACCTGGCTACCACCTTACGTTAGCATTCCATTTATGTTAGGGGTCACTTTGATAGCAAATAAATTTACATCCGAAACATTTAAAGACTCTATTTGTCAATTTCTTAATTCTAATGAAACAGGACAATGTATAAAAAGCTCCATTAACTTGTATCTCACGTTATGGCCCCGTAGCAGCCGTTTATGTAAAAATATGCTAACTATTGTGTCATAACCATGCGACTTACTGTCGCACAGTAGAGAAATTACCATACAGTCCAGGAAAAGCTTGCAGGCAATCGGGGGACGTGGAGGCATACAGTCAAAATGACAAAATAATTAATCAGAATATTTACCAAAAGTTGCTACGGCTCCTACGCTCATGGACAACTCCTACTCACGCTCTCCTTCCTCTGCAAGAGGCAAGATTTGGCCTGATTCCTATTTCTCTTGGCATGGCTAAGATAAAAATTCCAACTTTCAGAGACGTTGCTCAAGTCACATCTACGTCATCACGCTCAGTTTGAGGCTGCCCAGTACGCTCGGCTACCACCAAAAAAGTGTTTCTAATTGACTTCACCTGCTCTCCATAGGAATGAATGGCAAGATTTCGTCCATCCTGTATACTGTCATTGTATTTGGAGCAGTTTGTGAACAAAACTGTGTTTTTTTGTTGGAGATGGAAACTCCCTTTGGCGTGGACTTTGGGCTTTTTCATGTTTTAAACCTATTAAATTCACAAAAAACATATATTACACAATAAAGGAAAGGGGAAAAAGCCAAAAAGCATAATATGAGAACTTTAATGCATTGGAATGAGTGCTGTTATTTTGAAAAACGAAATCTGCCATGTGTTGACAGCATTATATAGTGTTGCTGAAAGAAAGGAAAGGTTTGTGGCCGTTTTGGGGTCTAAAGGGTTATTAAATCAGTTTTTCCTTAATACTACTTGGACATAAAAAAGAGGGTTAAAATATCAAAAGAATTATGTACTTTTGTACAAAATTATTTTTAAAAGTGAAAAATGAATTACAATTTTTTTTTTACTAAACTATTTTCAAAAGTGCAAAACAAATGACAAAATAAAAAACTTAAAAAGCAACACTTAAAAAAATGATTAACAAGTAAAAAACATGTCACTGTTTTACCTTCATAGGGGTCTGTGTGGCATAGTGTGCTAAGTCACCTATGTCACGATGGTCATGGGTTCGAGCCTGACCAGGGGATTCTCTGACTTTCCCCAGGCAGCCTGTACAAGGCAGTGTAAATTGGCATAGCGCTGCCCGGTATTTGAGTTAGATAAGTCAAATAATCTACCCTGCCACGTCGCTCTCCAGCGACTCCTTTTGTTCAGATCGGGCGCCTGTAAATGAAGTTTCGGAAGTATAGTTGGTGAACGTAATCATCCTGTGCATGATCCGACTAAAGGTAACCGTGTTGCGTGAACAGTGCGTAAAACAAATGGTGGCTCGTGTGACATGTGGTTGGATGAAACGTGAGTTTGACAAAGCAGGATTAGAGATGGAATTGGGGAGGAAAATCGGTAAAAAAATCAAGAAATATAATTAACAAATGTTATCACCTGACAGAGAAAGTAGTTCCTTTGTTATCGCTCAAATTCTAAAAATAGAACCATTATGCTCAAAGAAAAAATGACATTTTTTACAATTCCGCTTAAGAAATTGATCTAGCAACATTTTGCATATATACACAACAGATTCACATACAAAACTCTTATAGTTTACACCAAGGGTCCACAAACCCTTCCATGGAGGGCCTAGTGTATGTAGGTTTTCACTTTTACCTTGTACAAGCCTAATGGAGTAGCTCTCTAATTGGTTAGGATCTACCCTCACCTGGCAGTCTAGGTCCAAATTTTGCTCTAATTGAAGGGAAAGACCAAAAACCAGCACACACTAGGCCCTCCATGGAAGGGTTTGAGGACCCCTGGTTTACACTGTCTTTGTTTTTCATGCCTGATGTTTTTGATTTGTTGCCTCTTGTTAACTATTGTCAGGAAGAGTAATATTACATTATTACATTCATCATATTGCTTTGTATTTAGGGAGAATAGAAAAGCACATGACAACTATACTGACATCTGGGACAGGACTCTACCCACTACTGATCGAGATGAAGATGATTCAAGAGTATCGTCTGAAATATTAACTGGGACAACATCCATGGAGCTCTCTGCCTACAACACTGAAAAAGCCTTTACAATGTCACAACAGGGAGAGTCGAATGCCTTAACAAGGACATCAGTTTCTTCAGCTGCAGTCCAGCTGGCTCCACATGACATTACCACAGAAATATTGCTTGACCAGAGAACAATTATTCCACCAGTACCTTTCACCAAACAACCCCATACAAGCATGTCTCAAGTAGTGCTGGAAAAAACCACGGCAGACCACTTTAGTGAATTTGTTTCAAAGGCCTTAGAAACTACATCTATACTGGGAGATATTTCAAATGAGACCAAATCAACAGAGAGATCTTCAGCAAATCCATCTAAAATATTGGCAACAGACCACTTGACAACATCGCCCACAATCAAACAAAGGCTAACAGTCAGTGTAGAATCACCAGAAACCTCCACAGTTAATTCTAACCCTTTTGTATCAGTTCACATGATTTCGGACAACCCTGAAACATTATCCACAACCACACAGAAAACATCCCCAAGTGAAACTGAAACATCATCCACAACCACA
>JACXGM010011476.1:0-24982 GCA_016801145.1 Umbra pygmaea | reverse complement strand
CACTGTGAGCAGGTGCCAGGTCATGCTGAAAAATGAAATCTTCATCTCCATGAAGCTTTTCAGCAGATGGAAGCATGAAATGCTCCAAAATCTCCTGATAGCTAGCTGCATTGACCCTGCCCTTGATAAAACACAGTGGACCAACACCAGCAGCTGACATGGCACCCCAGACCATTACTGACTGTGGGTACTTGACACTATACTTCAGGCATTTTGGCATTTTCTTCTCCCCAGTCTTCCTCCAGACTCTGGCACCTTGATTTCCGAATGACATGCAAAAACGTTTTTGTTGTTTTGTTGTGCTGCTTCTCTGTAGCCCAGGTCAGGCGCTTCTGCCGCTATTTCTGGTTCAAAAGTGGCTTGACCTGGGGAATGCGGCACCTGTAGCCCATTTCCTGCACACGCCTGTGCACGGTGGCTCTGGATGTTTGTACTCCAGACTCAGTCCACTGCTTCCGCAGGTCATCCAAGGTCTGGAATCGGTCCTTCTCCACAATCTTCCTCAGGGTCCGGTCACCTTTTGTCGTTGTGCAACGTTTTTTGCCAAACTTTTTGCTTCCCACAGACTTCCCACTGAGGTGCCTTGATACAGCACTCTGGGAACAGCCTATTTGTTCAGAAATTTCTTTCTGTGTTTTACCCTCTTGCTTGAGGGTGTCAATGATGGCCTTCTGGACAGCAGTCAGGTCGGCAGTCTTACCCATGATTGCGGTTTTGAGTAATGAAACAGGCTGGGAGTCTTTAAAAGCCTCAGGTATCTTTTGCAGGTGTTTAGAGTTAATTAGTTGATTCAGATGATTAGGTTAATAGCTCGTTTAGAGACCCTTTTCATGATATGCTAATTCTTTGAGAATTAGGGTTAATTTTCATGAGCTGTATGCCAAAATCATCAGTATTAAAACAATAAATGACCTGAAATATTTCAGTTGGTGTGCAATAAATCTAAAATATATGAAAGTTTAATTTTTATCATTACATTATGGAAAATAATGAACTTCATCACAATATGCAAATAATTTGAGAAGTACCTGTAGTAGACATAGAAAGAACAGTGCCTTCTTTTGTATGTTAACCATTTGAAATCCACCCCACGTTAAACCAGCAGTTAAGAAATCTACTGTAGTGATGGGAATTTAAGGCTTCATTACTGTTCTTCAAGCAGCAGGATAAAGCTGTCAACACAAAATTTACTTTGCAAAATAAAAGCTGTCAGTGATATTTGATACATTGCAATGCATTTCAATGCATTCAATACTTAATTTCCTTTCTTCTAGCAGCAAGATATTGTGCTGGCAGCAGTTAGATGTTTTTATTTCCAAATAAAAGTCATTTTTGAAATGCATTGCAGTGTCAAATATCAGTGCCAGTTTATATTTTTCCAAGTAACTTCTGAGTTTGTGTTGACAGCTTGATCCTGTTTTTTCATAGTTCCCTTTTTTCAGGAGTAATATAATATAAGGACACATTAAAATAATGTGAAAAGTAGTCATCTTTAGTATTTGGTTGAATTTGCTTTCCAGGCCAGAGAAGAGCCTAAAAAATGTAAAATGCTTCCCTATCTCAAATATGCAGGGCACTGTATATTAAGTTGCATACATAGTTAACAGTTGCAAGCATGCAACATCAACAATTATATGTATCTTAGTATAAACCATTTGTTTACTACATTTTCTATCAATATTTCCACCCTGTTATGTACAAGTTCCACCCTGTTAGGTTTACACAACTAAAAGGAGAAACCTAACAGGAATTATTTGAAAAATGTTTGCTCTAGCTGTGAGTGATCATGATCTAGCTAACATGAGACCCTACATGTGAAAATCATTTTACTTCTAATAGAAAATATTTATTTTCTTACTAAAGTAGCCTAACAATGTGGAACTTTAAGGATGTGACAAATGGGTTGAAAATATATATATATATATAAAAAATAGATAAAACTGACAGTTCATGCTTACTTCAGTTGATTTAGTTGAATTCCCACCACAGGAAATTATGTCAGTGTAGGCTTAATTCTTAAAGCTGAAAAACTACAAACTGACATGGTGGAAGATAATTTTGGGGGTGCACAGTATGTCACAAACAATAGTATTGATATTTTTTGTTTTTCCAAAAGAACATATATGATTACAAAATTTTTAATTTGGTCTAGAAAATAGTGAGCAAATCATCTGAATATTTTATTATTTAATGACTCAAATTCATTGTACAAGTAATTTTTTCAGATATTTTGTGCCGGGGAGTGTTTAATTACTATTTTTAAGACCTATTTTTTATTTATATTTATATAAGGAAGACCTAAACCTATAATTTAAAGCCTTTTTTAATACACACTTTAAACATTTTACATCAAATATGAAGTGGGATTTCCTGGGGACGTTAAAAGGCGCCGGTTAACAGGATTGACTCAGCTAACACCTTGTGGGTCAATTGGATTTTTTTAAACAATTATTAAAAATGTGCCTCAACTACTAAAAAAAAGAATGAGAATGTTTTTCACAAACTTGAAACACAAAATGTATTGATTTGAAAGACAATATTTGCACCTACATTACTGTACTAAAAGCTACACTTAACTCCATCAATGTATGTTTCATGTGGTAGAGGGAGTACTCTGATTTAGATGGGTTATATTTAAAACCATTCTGGTCTTCCAAAGATTACATCTTGACTTCCAAAAAATCTTCTAAGAACCCTTTCCCTCATCAATGGTTCTTTGAATACAAAAAGTTATACATAGAACACTTGTCTAGAAAAAGAACCATTCTGTTCTAAAAAGTGTTTTTCAGGTGAAAATAGTTCTTGTTGGAACGTTTTCTATTTTCAGAGAACTCTTTCTGGATAATTTTTTGTGTAGGTTGTCCAAAGTAAAGCTGCTGCCTTTAGTATTATTCTGTAGTATGTGGTTTAAATCTGACATACTGTACTCTGCTTTTAACAATGACTTTCTTCTCTTATCTTTTACTTCTTTCCTGTTCAAAAAAGCATGACATGCCTGAAAAATATATTTATTTTAGACAATGAGTTGTGTGTGAGTCACAGTGTCACCAGTCTGTGCTCCACCATGTTAGCAAGAAAAAACTACAGGGAAGATCTTAGACAGTTAGACTCTCCGCGATTTTATGACTTTGAGTGTATATCTAACATTAGTAAAAATATGTTTTTTTATAGGGAATCAATTTTGATGTGCACATTTAGATTGCTGTGTGGAACATGTGTGGGTATGTGTGTGAAAGAGAAAGAGGCCCCAGGGCACATCATACTTTGTAGATATCAGACTGCCTGTGGAATAGACAGGTAATTGAGTTGAATGCATTATGAAGGCTAGAGGCTGAGTGATATTATAGCAGCCAAAAGCTTCCAACATATAAAGTGGTTTAGGGAATCTTAAGATTAATCTCTGTTTTTAAATAAAATATTATAAATAGAGGGCCATGAACTTAATCTCCCCTGTTGCCTTTTTTCAAGGTTCAGCTCTGAGCTGACTGTGCGGATATCTGACGCATGCGAGAAAAAGTGCACTCTCCATCTCTGAGTCGAGAGGAATCCCACACGCGGTACTTACCCTTTTCGTAAAAGGCAAGTGGCTCACTATGGCTGTGTGCCTGTGTGATCCTCAAGGGTCAACAGATAGATAGAAATCCTACAGTCGCCTGTCCATTTTAACCCTGTCCCTTTTAAAAGCTTGAGATATGGGAAAATGTGAGAAGTAACAGACAGATTTGTTGGACTAGAAAATAGATGTTTTAAACTTATCCTGGCTTCCTGACATTTCAGAAGTCAGTCTCTCTACGTAGGCTGCAGTTTATTTTCTATCCAAAAAGTCCCTCTATCCATACATGATGCAACAGAGGATTTCAGAAATAATTCATTGGCATACATGATGCGTTCAGTCGATAGATTAAAAAAATACATGGCCTAGTGTTTATGTTGGACATGTCCAATTCAATCTAACAGTCATGCCACACGTTCAATGGCTAAATCTTAGCAAGCAGGCAGTTTGTCAGACGCATTTTCAAAGTGTTTTACATTAAATAATCTTTAAAATACCATAGGCTATCTATTTCAAGAGGAATGTAATATGTTGAATATGAGCAACAACAACTTATTCAGATAAACGTATGTAAATAAGCACTCACGTTTGACATTCAGTTGATGAATTATATTTGGAATAGATTGTGATGGTTGAATTCAGTTAAACATGGTACGTGCGCTCATCCTATACTAGGTGGATCTCTCGCAGTGCTGTTTAACAATAAAAGCAATAGGCTATTTATCTGAATTCATCAGTAGCATTGGTATTATTTGTTATTTAAAAAATCCCTAATGACAATACACAGCAAGTCGAAAATAATACGGGTCATAAACACTCGCATTTTAGAGGGCTTGACTTCAAGGTAAGTGTTGGACTGGGATGTGTTTTGAAAAAGGGTGCGAGGAAGCAACTCTTGTCGCATGCCGTTACTATGGAGACGTGTCTACAGGCAGCAGCGCTTGAGTGGAGCACAACTCAGCACCAACCGACAGTTGGGGAGAAAGATTAGTAACCTCAGGACTTTACCACAACATTTCATATTTCACTTTAGTGGGTTTACAGTATTCGTGTAGGTCTACTTATAATAGTTATAAAAACGTGGCGTTGCCAACGTTTTTTCTGTACCTGACGAAAGGTAAGGGTTTTTTGCTAGTTAACAACAAAACATGTTAGCTAGTTGAATAATTACAGTAGCTGTTATTTAGCTAGCTAACTTTTCGAAAAATAAATTATACATTATATGTACACGACGTAAGACTCAACCTCACCCTGCAATAGATCAGGATAAGCT
Source organism: Umbra pygmaea (assembly GCA_016801145.1). Lineage (NCBI taxonomy): Eukaryota > Metazoa > Chordata > Actinopteri > Esociformes > Umbridae > Umbra > Umbra pygmaea. The sequence continues at coordinate 20,156 of JACXGM010011476.1, read as the reverse complement.
TAGCTATAAACTTAGGTAAAAAAGTGTTATATCGTGGGCTACACTCAGCTACCCAAATATATTTAAGTACAGTACTGTACAGTACTGTGGTGGGTTGGAGAAATGAGAACACGAGAAGGATATTCGGTTAGAATGTTTACTGATGCTAACTTCCAAGGTTAGGGAAGTAAAGTAGTTAAAAAAGACTTGTGTAGTGTCTACTGTATCTATCGCTACGTAGAATCCAACATGCATGCAGCGAGTAAAGTGCATCCGGAAATTATTCACATCGCCGCACTTTTTCCACATTTTGTGTTACACCCTTATTCCGAAATGGATTAAATTAATTATTTCCCTCAAAATTCTACAAACAATACCCCATAATGATAATGTGAAATAAGTGTGTTTAAAATCCTAGCAAATGTATTAAAAAAAACGCAAAAAACACATGTACATAAGTATTTACAGCCTCAGCTAAATACTTTGTTGAAGCCCCTTTGGCAGAAATTACAGCCGCAAGTCTTGTTGAGTTTGATGCTACAAGCATGACACCTATTTTTGGGCAGTATCTCCCATTCTTCTTTGCTGGACCTTTCAAGCTCCATCAGGTTGGATGGGGAGCGTTGGAACACAGCCATTTTCAGATCTCTCCAGAGATGTTAAATTGAGTTCAAGTCTGGGCTCTGGCTGTGCCACTCAAGGACATTCACAGAGTTGTCCTGTAGCCACTCCTTTGTTATCTTGGCGGTGTGCTTAGGGTCGTTGTCCTTTTGGAAGATGAACCTTTGGCCCAGTCTGAAGTCCAAAGCTCTGGTGCAGGTTTTGAGCAAGGATGTCTCTGTACATTGCTGCATTCTTCTTTACCTTGATCCAGACTAGTCTCCCAGTTTCTGTCTCTGAAAAACATGCCCACAGCATGATGCTTTAGGGATGGTATTGGCCAGATGATGAGCGGTTTTCTCCAGACATTACACTTGCCATTCAGGCCATAGAGTTCAATCTTTGTTTCATCACACCAGAGAATTTTGTTTCTCATGGTCTGGGAGTCCTTCAAGTGCATTTTGGCAAACTCCAGGCATGCTCTCATGTGCCTTTTACTGAGAACTGGCTACCATCTGGCCACTCTACCATACAGGCCTGATTGGAAGAGTGCTGCAGAGAAGGTTGTTCTTCTGGAAAGTTCTCTTCTCTCCACAGAGAAACGCTGGAGCTCTGTCAGAGTGACCATCGGGTTCTTCTTCACCTCCCGGACTAAGGCCTCTCTCCTCCGATTGCTCAGTTTGGCCAGGCGGCCAGCACTAGGAAGAGTCCTAGTGGTTCCAAACTTCTTCCATTTATGGAGGATGGAGGCCACTGTGCATTTTGAAATAAATAATGAATTTAATCTATTTTGGGATAAGTGTGTAAAATAACAAAATGTGGAAAAAGTGAAGTGCTGTGAATAGTTTCCGGATGCACTGTATAACAGTAAAACCATTAGAACTTAAACAACAATAATATATACTGCGAACAACTCGTCAAAAAACGTGTTTGAATACAGCCAGCACTAAAGTGTCTCCCCTCCAAACAATGTGTCAAATAACAGCCAGCACTAAAGTGTCCCCCCTCTAGACAATGTGTCAAATAACAGCCAACACTACAGCACTGGTACGATACAGAGCATGATGTCAGAATGATCAGCACACTGTGAAGTTTACCTGAACACATTTTGATGTACTGTAGGTCTTCTGTTCCAGTGGTTTTAAACCAGGGATAAACCCATGCGAGTAAATGGTTAAAATACACTAAGTTGTTCTTAAGGGGTACAATACCCTCAGCAGGGCAAATCTCAGATCACATGATCACATACAGTTACTGAAAAAGCTGGAACCTACTATTGCAATAGTCTTTATCTGTGTTTCATGAAAACCCAGCATACCTTAAAAGAAAGGTCACTTATTTCCCAAACATTTTGACAGTTGTTTCTCCCTTTTAATAAAGAATGATAGTTGTCATATCGTCACTTGCCAGTAACGTCAATGCTACAATGAACATTTAATAAGAGTCATTGTATTCTTCATTCGAACCCATGGTAATGTGACAAATGCAAATATTTTCCAAAACATTTTGGGTGATCATGTAGAAGCACAGAAAGAATGAAAATAAGACAACATATGAAACTTTTGAAAAATAATCCCATATTAATGAAATTGATACATAGAAATAGAATGAATAGAAATGCCATTGAACTGCTTGCCGTGGTCATTCGATTAGTACACAACAAAATGGTGATTGTTATTAGTTGTCACGGTGACCACACGCAAATCGGTTTAATGCGGAACTAGGCTAGATCTTTGCAATGGAATGGTACACATAAAAATGGCTGCTGCTCTGACATTCTGCTATATTGATTTGAATTGGCCTTTTTATCCATTCCATTTCTATGTATTGATCACTGTCAATTTACCTGCTGCCTACAATCTCCAATCTAACAGGAGGGAGTATTTCACTGGGTTTTCTGCTAACTTTCTTTTTATTACTCTCTTTCCTCAATAACTTGCCTCCTTTATTACATGCAGTCCTTAGAAACTGACAGCTTAAGAACTAAATCAATGTTTTAATAAAGGCAGGGTCCCCCAGCCTCTTTGACAAGTGAAGTGGCTCACTAGACCAAAGAGGGTGTATCGGCCCGAGGTAGATACATTGTTCATTAACCTTTTGTTTTAGGTATTTCCTCTAGCCAGCTGTTTCACTACTTTTCTGCCTGGACCACCAGCTTTTCATGCTCAGCTTTTCATACTCAGCTTTCCATACCCAGCATTTCAAACCCAGCATTTCATACTCAGCTTTCCATACCCAGCATTTCAAACCCAGCATTTCATACTCAGCTTTTCATACCCAGCATTTCAAACCCAGCATTTCATACTCAGCTTTTCATACCCAGCTTTTCATACCCAGCTTTTCATACCCAGCTTTTCATACCCAGCTTTTCATGCTAAGCATTTTATACTCAGCTTTTCATACCCAGCTCTTCATACTCAGCTTTCCATACACAGTTTTTCATACCCAGTTCTCTCCCTGATGACAAACATCACCAGATGGCAGACCCAGAGAAGCCCCAGTCAGGCATGTCCTCAAGCAAGTCCAAGCGCTCCCGGTCAAGCAAGAGCAAAAGGAGTAGGGACCAGAGTGCTACCCCAGCTCCTGGAGAGACCCGGCCTGAAGACCAGGAGATGCAGCCTAAACCACCAGAGGAGACACATCCAAACCTGTGCTCCAATCTGTCAGGTGTGTGCACAGCTCTTAGGCCATGAGTGTTTTTCAAAATTATTTGAACAGTTAAAGAGATACAATGCCAGTTAAGCAAAAACTTTATTTTGCATCAAAACTGAATGAAGTTAGATTTGTCTCTTTCATACAATAAAATAGCAATTTTCTCAAATCTTAGTGCGCATAAATAATAGGCAATTCAATTACAAATTATTATTTCTCCACTTACGTAACGAAAGTTAATAAGTATAAACGTATGTTTACCAAATAATTATTATAAAATAACTTAAAACCTCACTATAATAATAGTTTTGGGCTTTCATATTCATTTTACAGTATTCATTTAATTTGCCAATAAAGCCACCCTTCTTTTCAATGACTTTCATAAGCTCACATCCATAGAATCTGTCAAAATCTTGATTTGTTTACAACCATTTTAAACAGAAGCAGGCACCACAGCCTCCCAGGTGTTGTTCAAAGATGTTTATTTTTTTCCTCCCTGTAAATCTCAATTGAGTTTAAATCAAGTGAGCAAGTGGGCCGGTCATTATTCTGTCATCTGTAAGCCTTTTCTGGCTAGCCAAGCAATGGAGGACTTGGCTGCGTGCGATAAGTGTTGTCCTCCATAAATATGATGGGCCTCTTGAATGCTACTGACTTCTTTTAGTACCACTGTTTGATAACATAGCTTCCTGGAACTGGCAGTAGACGTTTGAGTAGTTTCTCAGCTCTTCTGCATAACAAAAATGTCCAACTAGCCCTCCTTTAATGATAGCAGCCCACAGCATTACCCCACCCACACCTTGTGGCGCCTGACTAGATCGGCTGTCCATTAGTGATCCAGCCATGGGCCCAGCCCTCTGGTCCATCAAAAGTCACTCTCCTTTGTTCATAAATCCTTTGAGAAATCAAAGTATTTCTTGGCCCCTTTTCTTTCAGTGAGGGTGGTGTTTTTGTCGTCTTGACATTAGCGATGTCTTCCAGCACTTGTACCATGTACTTGGGCTGATTCCAGGACGGTTGCAGCTCTGATATATTGTTCAACTGGAGGCTTAAGTGTTGCAGGAGGCTTCATGTTTAATTCTTTTATCATTTTTCACAGTTAATTTGTAGCTTTTCTTCTCAACATCGAACCAGCTGATTATTACTGACGAAGCATTTGATTGTGCCGTGATCACACCTCAATTGTTTGGCAATTTCAAGAGTGCATCCTTCTGACAGTCATTTTTTTCTTTTCTTTTCAGCACAACTTAGATCCTTTATTCTGCCCATTTTACCTGTGTTGTAAAAACAATGCCTAATAATTATAAAACGTGTATGTGGGAATGTGTATCCCCGCAATTGGAAAGGGAGGAAAAAACATAATACATCCATGTACAAAATATATGAATTTAGCTAATTTTATTCCTGTATTTAGCAGTTTAACTGATTCCTTTTCTATGTAATCTGGACAAATATGTCAGTTCGTCATCCATAAACTGTCTTAACTGAGAACGTTATGCTCCGCTAAACATGTCATGACCCACCTTATCCTGAGACTGACATCACTCAGTTTGGCCCTTCATTGCTAAAATGCTCCAAATGTCTCCATTAGCAATTTATACTCTCTTGATTCAGTTGCCAAAAGGTTACTATAATAACAAGCAGGAAATAGTTTTTTATATGACAGCAACTTGAATCCAGCATGTCTAAATTATGTTATTAAGTTATTACAAGAGACATTTGACATACAGTATATAGTTCTACCACTGGGCTCTCCAGGTTTTGTTTTTCTCCTTCATGCTGTAGCATTCAGTGGCACTCAGTGTAATTATATTATACCAGCGTTGAACTCTTAACCACTGTGGTGAATGACTCTGTTGACCTGAATGACAGAAAAGAGAATGTCAGAGGTTATCTTAGCAATGCAGCGAATAAGTAACTATGAAGTCTTTGTCTGTTACAGCAGTTACATATGCTTAATGGTTTTTGTGCATGTGGTTTGTACTGTATGTGTGTGTTTGTGTGTGTGTGCACTCATATGACAGAGGAGAGTCAAGAGGGAACACCTGTGGCCATTGAAGAAGTGGACACGTACGCCATAAGCCTGGTAAAGACATCATATTGTTTCTCTATCCCGGAAGTCTAGTCAACTCAAAAAAATGAATTGTCAAATACAATGCTCTACCAATAGACTAACAAATGAGGTGATCACATTACGCTGCATCTCAATTTCAGATGATTAACACATGCATGTGAAACAGTTGAAAAACACTGTAGAAAACTGTAGAAATGCAGAATATGACTTCAGAGTCCAGGCTATTTCTGAAACCCGGGGAAGAACACAGCAGTGCATGCATGTAGTTGTGCACACATAGCCACATAATAAACCCAAATGTACACACCCTTGACTAGATGCTCGCACGTATGCACGCCCACTCACAAACACACACAAACAGCACTGACCTGACACAAACATACAAACACTACTGAACTGGTATTGTCATGAAGTGACCCAGCACAGGCTAACATTGGGTAGGATGGCAGCTGTTCTGTGGAAAGAATGGGCGGTGGTGGGAGGTGCATTTATAGAATCAAACTCCCAACATCTGCCTGCTAATGTAGTTTTCTGGAGAAGACAACAGAGGACCACGGTAAAATGTTAAGAACTTAGTTTAGTTTTACCGTTTTTTTTACCAGAACATATTCTGATTTGCAGCAAAGGCCTGGGGAGAGGGAATGACTGAGCCAATTGAAAGCTGGGGATGATTAGGTTGCCATGATGGAATTAGGGCCAGATTGGAAATTAATCCAGGACACATTGGTTAACACACCTACTCTTACGAATAGTGCCATGAGATCTTCAGTGCCAACAGTCAGGATAGTTTTCTAATGTCCCATTCGAAAGACGGTACCCTAGGCAGAGCAGATGTCCCAGCACTGCTCTGGGGCATTGGAAATGATCTTTAGACCAGAGGGAAGAGTGCCCCTTACTGGCCCTCCAACACCTCTTCTAGTAGCATTGGTCTCCATTCAGGGACCGACCATGCCCGACCCTGCTTAGCTTTAGAGGCATAACAGCTCACAGCATTAAGAGCGCTATGCTGCTGGATTAATAGAAAATGATCTGGCTGAAATTGACAGCTATCGAAGGATAGCTCTTTCGCCCCTGTCTCCTCTATACAGAGGTGAATACTGTTGATGGGGCTTCTAAAATACATTTGACTGATGTACTGGACAGTACCTAACCATCTTCTACCTATTCAGAAGTTGCTGTTTAAAAAACGTGTGGCGCTGACTGGCATGTCTGAGCAGACCTGGTCAGAAGAGAACGATGACGCCCTTGATAAGTTCATCTTGGACAGCTCCATCAAGACGCTGGTGGTCTACCCAGACCCCTATGCTGGCCTCAGGGTCGAATACGCCATGCCATCCCAGGTACCCTTCCCATCTCTATTCTTTACATAGTGTTTCAACCACAGTCCAAAGCACAGCGCAGACTCAAGTAACCCGACCCTGTTCACCCACATCAGTTAAACAAGGCAGACATACTTTGTAACGCCCAGCCCAGGGAGGGTTGTTAGAAACAGAGACTGAGATTGGACTCCTTCTATATTGTGTATTTTCCATTTACTTTGTGTTGTCTTTCATATCAGTGCATTGCATGCATGTTTGTGTTTTGGTAATCCCTTTAAGTGCTTGTGACACCTCTCTCTGGTTTAAACATTTCTAGGATAGAGTTCAGGTTAGGTTAGGCTGGTATCTTGTAGATCTGATGATTAATGTATATGTTCAGCCGTGTTCTATTAGCCAGTTAGTTTGCTCATTATAAAAGGTGGCCAAACTAGAGAGAGGTGTCGGGGATGCGTCAAAGATGAAAGATGGTGCTTTCCATAATGTCGACGTATGCCGCAGAGTTGGTGCGAGAGAAAACTGAACTTCGTGCTAATGAGTTTGCTCAGGAGAGAAGGTTACGAGGTGGGGGCAGTCTGGCTGCCGGGGTGGTGGCGGGTCACGACGGCTGTACTGTCAATGAGGTCGGCATGGAGGGGAGTTCGGATGGGGGTGTGGGTGGTGACTGTGTGGGGGAAAGTTTTGAGGAGTCACATTATGTATGGAGGAAGAAGAAGCGTGCACGGAAGGAAGAAGGTGGTGAGTGTCGTTCAGGAGAGGGTGAAGGGCCGGCACTTGGTGGTGGGGAGCAGGGGTATGAGGTGATTGTGGTGTTTTCAGCCCCGACAGGTAAGGTGTTGCACTTGGTGTCACTCACTGTGGCGATTAGAGAACAGGTTGGAAGGGTGACGGATGCTAGATGTTTGAGTGGTGGTAGGGTACTTTTTGTGGTGGGTAGTTTGGTTCAAGGTAGGGTTGAACGATGTTGTGTTTTAGCATCGACATCGCGATGTGCGCATGTGCGATAGTCACATCGCCGGAACATGAGTGAGGAAGGGTAGCACTGGTAGCACCATGGGTTACACACAGTTTACACATTGGTTCGCTGTGATTGGTTCGTTGTGCCGCTGCTCACAGCCAACATTCTCTGTCACTGGCAGTCCTGTACTAGGGAAAGATGAGCGACGAAGAGGATACGCATTACGCAGGGAAAAAAGGATGGTTTCGTACCAAAAAGAAAGTCAAAATCTTTGAGACTATTTCGGCTACAAAAAGGAGGATGTTGAGCAAAAACAGGTACTTTGTCTGGAGAGTTTTAAAGTTGTGGCCACAAAACAAGGAAAAACCGCCCATTTGTCTGATTACTTAAAATGGCCCCACAAAGCTCTTTACGATGAATACAAAATCAAATCTCGATGTCAATCAAAACAAAACACTATTTGCGAGGCCTTTGCCAGTGTGACACCTTACCAGAAAGGCTGTCAACGACAGAAAGAAATAACAAACGCAATAACGCGTCATATCGTAAAGATATGTGGCCATTAAATGTAACATTTGCTTAGCCATGAATTATGATGATGACCAACGCTGTTTTACTTTGGCACTTTGGCTAAGAAAAGTTGACTTAAAAACAAATTGTGAACCAAAATGCTTATAAGTTCTTTGATAAAAAATATTTATTTTCAGTTATATTTTTATAAACCGATCAGGGGGTTGGTGTAAAGCTGCTGTTTTATAAAAAAATGTGTACTGCTTTTCTGTTTACAGAGATCTGTTCTAATTTTGGAATAAAATATTAAGTGACCGTTTTGTCACTTGTAATGAAGTAATGAAGCTTCTTTATTAGTGAAATTATTAGTATCATGGAATGGTAATTTTTGACTGTAGCCTACATTAATGGCTTGCAATATCGCAATATATATCGTTGGGAAACAAAATATTGCAATGTAATTTTTTTCCAATATCGTGCATCCCTAGTTCAAGGGGATAAGTTGCTGAAGTTGGAGGTGTTGAATGGGGTTAAGGTGAAATGTCAGGTGCCTGGGAGTGGGGCGAAGGTGAGAGGGGTGATCGCTGGTGTTCTGGATGATCTGTCCATGGAGGAGCTTAAAGAGGTGGTGTCGGAAGGAGCTGTGCTGGAAGCGAGATGGTTGGGCAGTAGGGAGTTGGGGTTGGAGAAGATGGGTCCGACGGTGTTGTTGGAGTTTGGAGGGCCGTTTCGCAGTAGGGTGCACTTAGAGTATCTTAGTTTTTGTGCGAGGGAATATGTGCCACCGCCACTGAGGTGTTTTAAATGTAAGCGTATGGGGCATGTGGCCGCTGTGTGCAGAGGGCAGGGTAGATGTGGTAGGTGTGGGGGTCCACAGGAGTATGGGAAGTGTGGGGTAGGGGACACAGTGAGGTGTTGTAATTGTGGTGGGGAGCACAGTGCTGCTTTTGGGGGGGGGTGTTTCAGAAGAGGGCAACAGAGGCACAGCGGGTTAAGGTGGTGGATAAGGGTAGTGGGCTGTATTTCCATATCCTAGGGTGGTGAGGTGAGTTGGGTGGACATGACTTGGGTGGGCCGTGACCGGCCTCACACTCCGGTACAGTTCATGGCGGTATATGCACCTTCAGTTGGTTGTGATCCGCCATTAAACCGAAGAAGAATCAGGAAGGAGCGGTGTCGGTCATTGATGATCAGTTGGTTGTATGAGAAGACTGTCCGGGAGCTACTATTTTTAATGTAAGTTGTAAAAAGTGTGTTGTTGAAGTTTGGAAGTTTATGCTTGCGCTCTTTATTTGTAGGTTAGCTGTTAGCGTCCCAATGCTGCTGTGAGAGCATGGTAATATACAGGTCCTTCTAAAAAAATTAGCATATTGTGATAAAGTTAATTATTTTCCATAATGTAATGATAAAAATTAAACTTTCATATATTTTAGATTCATTGCACACCAAATGAAATATTTCAGGTAATTTATTGTTTTAATACTGATGATTTTGGCATACAGCTCATGAAAACCCGAAATTCCTATCTCAATGAATTAGCATATCATGAAAAGGGTCTCTAAATGAGCTATTAACCTAATCATCTGAATCAACTAATTAACTCTAAACACCTGCAAACGATTCCTGAGGCTTTTAAAAACTCCCAGCCTGTTTCATTACTCAAAACCGCAATCATGAGTAAGACTGCCGACCTGACTGCTGTCCAGAAGGCCATCATTGACACCCTCAAGCATAAGGGTAAGACACAGAAAGACATTTCTGAACAAATAGGCTGTTCCCAGAGTGCTTTATCAAGGCACCTCAGTGGGAAGTCTGTGGGAAGGAAAAAGTTTGGCAAAAAACGCTGCACAACGACAAGAGGTGACCGGACCCTGAGGAAGATTGTGGAGAAGGACCGATTCCAGACCTTGGATGACCTGTGGAAGCAGTGGACTGAGTCTGGAGTAGAAACATCCAGAGCCACCATGCACAGGCGTGTGCAGGAAATGGGCTACAGGTGCCGCATTCCCCAGGTCAAGCCACTTTTGAACCAGAAACAGCGGCAGAAGCGCCTGACCTGGGCTACAAAGAAGCAGCACTGGCATTTTGGCATTTCCTTCTCCCCAGACTTCCTCCAGACTCTGGCACCTTGATTTCCGAATGACATGCAAAATTTGCTTTCATCCGAAACAAAGTACTTTGGACCACTTAGCAACAGTCCAGTGCTGCTTCTTTATGCCACTGCGAGAGCACAGTAAGCTATAGAAGTATACTCGTGTGCACTCGCTTCAACTGTTCGCCTGCAACGTCATTATATGTATGTTTCCCAGAGTGTCTACAATAAACAACCATCTATTTTCATCTACCATCTAGCTGCCTGGGTCTCCCTCTTTCTTGACCGACACACATCGTGACATACGTGGCTTCCTCTACCAAGGCATTTTATTTGAATAATATTATTATTAAGAAGATAAGAGCTTTGTAGATGAAGATTATGATGTCTCTGAATACCGTTTAAATGGGCCCCAGGAGAATTAATAAAAATGTCTGTGTTTTCAGATGCTACACCACATAGTTCCCCCTTTCAATACAAAGGACAGAATGCATACTATAACGTAATATTAGAGCCCGACCGATAAAGGATTTTTAAGGCTGATAGATATATTTTTGGTAAATCCAGAAATGTGTAACAAAACAAACAGGTTTTCCTAACATTAGTTATTTGTAGTTAATAATATGAAAATGCAGTTTGTGTAATGGCTCAATCACAGGATTTAATGAATGTAGGTATTTTACAAGATGAATAAGCTGAGAGCATTGAAAAGGGCTAAGGAACAGACTTAGACTTTATCTTTCAAGGGTGGTCAGGCAGGCTGGTTCCTTACACGCCGATATATCAGTCAAGCACTATGTAATGAAATATAAAGTATGTATTTTGATATCTTTTACTACTAATGTGTTTCCTATCCAGATATATATAACCAGCTGATGCCCACCACCTCTTTCTTGATTAATTTCATTTATTAGGTTAAAAGTAGGTAGGATGCCTGAGGGCATTATTGTCTTCCACTTTGGTCCTCCTCTCCGGCAGGTGGTAGACCAGCTGGCTTTCTTCATCCGCTCGGAGGACACTCCCATCTTCGAGGAGACCTTTGAGAGTGTGGTGCAGTTCGGCGTTGTCCGGGGCAACCCCATTGAGAGCCTGCTCAGGATGCTGAATGGAGTGCATGTGCCTCAGGTCATCAACAGCACTGTCTGGCCTGAGAGTATCAAGAACAACTTCTCTGCCCAGATGGATCGCTTCCTCACCACCCTTACAGGTAGGTTACATGCCCTACTGCTTCCTCACCACCCTTACAGGTAGGTTACATGCCCTACTGCTTCCTCACCACCCTTACAGGTAGGTTACATGCCCTACCGCTTCCTCACCACCCTTACAGGTAGGTTACATGCCCTACCGCTTCCTCACCACCTTTACAGGTAGGTTACATGCCCTAGCGCTTCCTCACCACACTTACAGGTAGCTTACATGCCCTACTGCTTCCTCACCACCCTTACAGGTAGGTTACATGCCCTACCGCTTCCTCACCACCCTTACAGGTGGGTTACATGCAGGAATGGAATTTTGTGATTTTAGGGGAAAGGCCACTTAAGAACTCCTGTACTACTATGAAGTAAAATTACAAAGACTGTTACATTTCTCAAAGCATTTTATATCTGACTTATATTTAGAAGATACTCAAATATGTATTTCTATTTTTACGATATGTCAATATACTCTTTGCTTACCTTTATATTTAGTCGCTTTTGCAAGACTCAACTGATAATGCTATTATTGAGACTAACAAAAATGTTAAGTGTGTCCATGTGTGTGCGTGTGTGCGTGTGTGTATTTGCCCTACTGCTCCCTCACCACCCTTAAAGGTAGGTTACATGCCTTAACGCTCCTTCACCAACCTTATAGGTATGACACCTGCCCTACCGCTCTCTCACCACCCTTACTGGTAGGTTACATGCCCTACTGCTCCCTCACCACCCTTACAGGAAGGTTACATGCCCTACCGCTCACTCACTACCCTTACAGGTAGGTTACATGCCTTATCGCTTCATCACCACCCTTAAAGGAAGGTTACATGCCCTACCGCTCCCTCACTACCCTTACAGGTAGATTACATGCGCTACTGCTCCCTCGCCACCCTTACAGTTAGGTTATATAGCCTACCGGTCCCTCACCACACTTACAGTTAGGTTACATGCCCTATCGCTCCCTCACCACCTTTACCGGTAGGTTACATGCCCTACCGCTCCCTCACTACCCTTACAGGTAGATGACATGCCCTACCGCTCCCTCGCCACCCTTACAGCTAGGTTATATAGCCTACCGGTCCCTCACCACACTTACAGTTAGGTTACATGCCCTATCGCTCCCTCACCACCTTTACCGGTAGGTTACATGTCCTACCACACCCGCACCACCCTTACAAATAGGTCACATGCTCTACTGCTCCCTCACCAAACTTACAGGTTGGTAACACACCCTACCGCTCCCTCACCACCTTTAAAGGTATGTTACACACCCTCTGCTTTCTAGGTTACACACTCCCTAGCATTATCACCAATGTACACACACTTGCCACTTCATAAGTTATACCTGTTCACCTGCTCGTTAACGCAAATAGCTAATTAGCCAATTAGGTGGCAGCAAGGCAATGCATTTAGACATATAGACATGGTCAATATGATCTGCTGAAGTTCAAACCAAGCATCATAATGGGGATGAAAGGTGATTTAAGTAACTTTGAATGTGGCATGGTTGTCGGTGTTAGACAGGCTGGTTTGAGTTTTTCAGAAAGTGCTGATATATCTGAACTTTCCCACACATCCATCTTCAGGGTTTACAGAAAATATTCTGAAAAAGTTTAAATATCCAGTGAGCGGCAGTTCACTGGGCGAAAAAATACCTTGTTGTTGGTCAAGGACAGAGGAGAATGTCCAGATTGGTTTGAACTGATAGAAGTGGAACAGTAACACAAATAACCTCTCGTGACAACCAAAGTATGGAGAAAAACATCTCTGATGCAGAAGACCACACCGGGTGCCACTGCTGTCAGCTACAAACAGGAAACTGAGGCTACAATAGAAGATTGGAAAAATATTCCCTAGTCTTGATTTCTGCAGTGACATTCAGGTAGTATGATCAGAATTTGGTGTAAACAACATGAAAGGCCATCCTGCCTTGCATCAACAGTTCAGGCTGGTGGTAGTCTAATGCTCAGGGGGATATTTTCTTGGCACACTTTGGGCCCCTTAGTAGCAATTGAGCATAGTTTAAATGCCACATCCTACCTGAGTATTGTTGCTGACCATATCCATCCCTTTATGACCACAGTGTACCCATCTTCTAATGGATACATCCAGCAGGATAATGTGCCATGGGACAAAGCTCACATCATCACAAACTGGTTTCTTGAACATGACAATGTCCTCACTTTTCTTAAATAGCCTCCATTGTCACCCGATTTCAATCCAATCGAGCACCATTGGGATGTGGTGGAACCGGAGATTCGTATCATGGATGTGCAGCCGACAAATCTGTATGGACAGTGTGATGCAATAATGTCAACATGGACCAAAATCTCTTAGGAATGTTTCCAGCACCTTGAAGAATCTATGCCATGAAGAACTAAAGGCAAATGGGGGTCCAACCCAGTACTTGCAAGGTGTATCGAATTTAACAGTCAGTGTATTTTGTGTAGAGTTTCGTGCTTTAAAATAATTCTGCTTTGCATTGATGCACAGCTGCTCTTGATAAAATGCCAGTTTCCACCAGTCTGGCTTTTCTACTAGTAAAACAACCTAAAATAGCCACAGCATCAGTGTTTCTACCTCTGAAAATATCTTTGTAGCCTAGTTAGTCTGCAGCACATGCTGTTTTTCTCAATACTAACGGGGGTGCAAAGACTAGCAAGGAAACTTGCAATTTTGTGGTGGTTCACTGCTTTGTGCCTTGTGAATGTAAACAGATGGAAAGAGAAATGTTTGTTATATAATAACAAATGGTGTTAATGAGTAATTTATTTACATATTCCCTTTAAAATAGCCATATGTCAAAAATGGGCTGAGTATGATGTGAGAATGACCAAAGTTTAAAAAAGTACAAAAGTGTTTTTCTGAGTTCACAAATTCTGAGTGGTTCCTAAAGGACGAAACAAGAATTACTCATGGTCACCGTTTAATTAGCAATTCACTTTACCTGGTCATTTAGGTTTACTGGTCATAACTTACAGTGCCCTCAATAAGTGTTAGGACAGTGAAATCTGTTCATATATCTATGTTTTGAAATAACCAGAAATATAAAGTGAAATAAATACAAAGTGACTTTACATCACAATACTTTGAGGTAAATGTAAGCCAAAACATTACATTACTACATTAAAGCCTGTACCTAAACTTGATTTGCAATGTGAATAATTGCATTGTGTTGAAACAATATAGTTAATTCTGAACATTCCTCACAATGTCCCTCTGGCCAGTGTTAACAAATGGTATCCTCATCCCCAAGTTGCCAGCAGCATAGAGCCCTGGATTGCATTGCTGGTTTGCTTCTATGCAGGTTGCCGTCTTTCGGATGGGATGTTAAAAGGGAGTAGGGCTGTTAACCCTGGTGTCCTGGACAAATTGCCAATCTGGCCCACATATCATCATTGCAACCTTATCATCTCTACCTTTCAATTGGCTCATTCATTCCCCTCCCCCTTCTCTCCAGGCCGTTGCTGCAAATGAGAAAGTGATCTCAGTCAACTTGTCTGGTAAAATAAAGGTTAAACTAAAAAAAAATTATATTGCACACAGCGCATAATGAGACTGTAATACTTTCCACTCAAACTTGGCCTTGGTGGAGTGATTTAAGCAAAAAAGAATTCAGTCTTTAAATGTAATGTAAAAAAGTAGCACACAATATTCTGTTGTGGGTGTAGTAGGAGATTCACAGTTGGAGTTCACAGATTGATTGGTCATGCAAAAATTTGAGCGATATCTTTCTATTCTGAGGAAGGACACAGTTAAAGCAGGATTTCACCAGACCTTCCGCGACTTGGGTGGAACGTCTGGAAACGAGATGATCAAATTGTTAACACTGATTTATAGATCAACTGTTTGTGAGAGAAGAAATAAAAGAAAAAGGATTATACAAAAACTCGGCATTAATATTTTACCTATACTTTTTAATATTTAGTCATAGCTCAACAAATGTTGTAGGCAGTGATTTAATTTATAAATAGGTTAGAGTTGCATAGAGTAGGTTTTAAAACATATGTGACCTGATAAAAAAAAAGCCCATATTAATACTGAACCAACTCAGCGTTTTGGTTCCATTGTACCATTATCCAAATACAATCGACTACATTATTTAATTCATTCCAGTCATTTAGTTATCTAGAATCATAGATGAGAGTGAAACTAAGCCAATTATCACTTCCAAATCAACTTAACAGGAATATTACTGCTTCCTTACAAACCTAACAGGCTGGTGCTTTCTAGGTTAAAAGTGGCTTAATAAATCTTCACAGAGCCACCCACTGTAGCGTTAGCCTTCCTCACACTCGTCAACATTGCACCACCCAGAGTTTTTGCTTTCTCGCCCCTCATGTGCCTCAGGAGACCCTCACCCTCTTCTCTTAGAGCTGGCATATTGTAAACCCTTTAGAAGTCATTCCCCTCTCTTTTACCTCCACTTGCATCTACCTCATCCCCACTCTAGATGAGATGTTTTACTGACCACAGCCCCCCATAAAGGGCCTCTGTGATATCCGTTACACCAAATAGCTTTCGTAAAAAAACAAGCCAGCGTCAGACGTAACAACTCTTTCCTCAAAATGAAACCCAACTACAGTGAAGGTTTCCCTCTGTTTTCTCGGATTTGACAGCAAGCCATTGATCTGTTCTATGCTTCACTGTTGTTGAAGGTTTGGGAGAAAATTCTAGATGTTGTTGTTCTTTCATGTACTGGAAGCAGCCCGGGGGGGTCGTACTGGGTTCCTCTTGCCTCCTTGTTTTCAGTAAGTGGCGACCTCATTGATTAGGCATGTAGTCATAATCAGACGAGTCCCACAGACACGCTGTGAGGGTTCAGTCATCATGATAATTATCCCAATCACCTCAGACTACACCACTTCTCACACTGTTGCTAAACACAAACGACACACACCTGAACCAGCAGCTCAGTCACACTGGTTGTGTAATCACACGGTGATTTTGGTAGTTCTGCATTGTGACAGTATTACATTCATGTAATTTGTTTCTCCTAACTCATTTTGCAGATCATATTCAATTATTATCACAGTCAATTATGTGCGCACAATCTAAGGAAAAAATGTAAATTCAAGGATATAAAACTTTTTAAGGCAAATTGCCATGTTTTCAGTGTAAACTAAACAAAAGTGTTCTTGATGCACAATATTGAAACTTGATTCTAAACTGAAAACAATGAAGTTATAATGCCTTTGTGTGTTTTAGTATGTGATGCCTTCATTGGATTAACTAGGATGAGCGAACGTTTTTCTACCTATTTGTCATGAACTATTCCCCTTTGACCTGGTGTCAAAAGCATGTGTCTTTAAACCACTCAGATTTTTGTCACACAGCTCGTTCCACAAGGTAGTCTTTAGTCAGGCGCCTGACCTACACAATGAGACCCTAGAGAGGGACGTGACAAAGATACGAACCATGGCGACCGTGACACAGTTGTTCTGCAAGGCCGTAACTACCTCACTCTTCATAACTTCACTTCAATTTCCACATCCACTGTCTTCATCTGTTCATTTTAATTACCCCCACCTACTGTGTCTTCAGCCAGTCAAAGGTCAACTCACTGGTCCCTGGATATGTAGAAATACCATAGACTGTTAAACATTTGGGCGTAGTAACAGTGACGTCACCAATTGATTTCTGAAAAGCGGTTTTGAAGCTTGTTGTGTGCGGAGACAGTCGTCGCCATTTTGGTAGCGCATCACTCGATTTCACTCGGATAACCAAAAGTGGTCAAAGAGGTGGAGTAGGGTGGAGCTGAGGTGCCTGGTTGCTGATGCCATACAATGCACCACGTCTGTCACTCATTAGGCCGCGCAACCTCATTATAAAACTTATATAATTATAATATAATAACAGATGAGTTGACAGAGGGAAATAAGCAGTATACACCAAATTTGTAACCAGGATATAGACTGTTTATTTCTGCTGTAGAGTTGAGCATTTTGCCCTAGAGGTCCATTGAAATTGCTCCTTTCTGCAGCCATCCTGAAGTGGCCATTCGATGAATTGCATGAATTGCATTTTTCGGTACTTCCGGGTTGGCTTCATTTTTCAACCTCAGAGATTGCCCCTTGAGAAATACACATGCTGTGTTTCTAAACATGAATCCATATGTACAATTATTGAGACACAGCAGTTTCCAGTAAAACACACATGGATAGTCAGCAGCAGGCACAAACACACACAGAAGAACAACGTGGCTTTTCCGTTGTTTTGCTCACCTTCGCTGCTCACAGCTGTCTCATTATTTCTGTCTGTCCTTGTGTTCTTTTACTTCCAATAAAGGCCAGCACATCTCTCTGTTGTGCTTTCAGTCAGTCAGGCTGTGTGTGTGTGGTGCTCTGTCTGTCTATCCAGGCTAGCCTCCCAGTCAGAAGCAGGGCTGACAGACTCTGGGTCTGACTGTGCTGCCACCTTGTTCTCTTTCATCCCTTCCTTCTTCATCAGGCCAGTGCCCTCCGTTTGCATCCTGTTTTCCATATCCTCCATCCACTTGCCTGGTTCATAACGTTTTCCTTTCATGTATCTCAGTATTATCTTCTTGTTCAACCTTTCACTCTTGCACTTCTCGCTCAAGTGCTGGGAAATGATTGAGGTGTACGGTGCAGTGGTGTGTAGAGACGCACAGAACTATTTTCACTCAGCGCCGTTCAGTCGGCTACAGTACTGAACACTGGTTTTCCTCGCATTGTGTATATTCTGTCTGGCTATTTTATTTTGATCTGAACATGGGAGGGGGATATGTTACAGTATGGAAGCCTTGGGTACCTTGGTTATGCTTAGGCTCTTTTTTCTGGCCCTACATCTACAAGCTCAGGAGTTTTTCAAGGAAATCAATTTACAATCCTGCTGTATTTGCTGTATTTCTTCCAAATCAAACACATGAATGTTTCAAAGTTGTTGCTTGATCTGCATTATTGCCTACTTCAGTGTAATTAGGTGACATGTCATATGAATGAATGTGTGTGTCTTTTTGTGTGTGTGTGTGTGTGTGTGTGTGTGTGTGTGTGTGTGTGTGCAGACTCTAGGTTCAAGCTGGCGGGCAGCACAGTGCTCTACATCCCCATGGAAGCCCTACAGCACAGCCCCGAGGTGGCCAGCAAGGACAAAGCCCTGGTTCAGAGACTGGAGAGTACGTCTGGGTACTCACGTGTGTCTGTGTGCGGTGTACTCATGTTTGTGTGGTTGTGTGTAGTTTGTGCATGCATGAAGCTGGCGTGTTGTCATAAATATCTCAGCATCTTTGTGTACCAATTCATGAGGAAATTTCATGTTGCTTTAAAATGTGCCTGACTCTGTCTCCCTTTCACCTTCTCCTCGCCTCACCCTCTGCAGTGGTGATGATCCACTGGACTCGCCAGATCAAGGAGGTGCTGAACGCCCCGGAGGCTGTGGAGGCGGGGGACAGCTCTGGTCCCCTGGAGGAAATCTCCTTCTGGAGGAGTCGCTGTGAAGACCTGTCTGGGATCAGCAAGCAGCTGCAGAAGCACGAGGTCCGCCACATCCAGGCCACGCTGGAGCTCTCCAAGTCATACTACGTTCCTCCCTTTTGCAAACTGGCCAAGCAAATCCAGGTACCCTAGAGAGAAACTCACTCCTTCCAATACACACACAGCAAACTGGTTCCAGATCTGTTTGTGAGAAAGACCATAGGTGTTGACTACTTGAACCGATCTGGAAACATGCTACAAGAATACACTGCATGTTGGGTATTTCTGACACTCTAAAGTAGTCAGTTAATCAATCACTGGATTTGAAAGGTGTAGCCTTCTCTACATGTCTCTCTACAGTACATGTCTCTCTACATGTCTCTGCATGTCTCTCTGCATACTCTGCATGTCTCTCTGTCTGCATGTCTCTCTTGATGTCCCTCTGCATGTCCTTCTGCATGTCTCGCTGAATATCTGTCTTCATGTCTCTCTTCATGTCTCGCTGCATGTCTGTCTTCATGTCTCTCTGTATGTCTCTCTGCATGTTTCTCTTCATGTCTCTCAGCATGTCTCTCTGCATGTCTCTCTGCATACTTTGCATGTCTCTCTTCTTGTCTCTCTGCGTGTCTCTCTGCATGTCTCACTTCATGTCCCTCTTCATGTCTCGCTCCATGTCTCTCTTCAAGTCTGTCTTCATGTCTCTCTGCATGTCTGGCTGCATGTCTCTCTGCATGTCTCGCTGCATGTCTCGCTGCATGTCTGTCTTCATGTCTCTCTGCATGTCTCTCTGCATACTCTTCATGTCTCTCTGCATGGCTCTCTTGATGTCCCTCTGCATGTCCTTCTGCATGTCTCGCTGCATATCTGTCTTCATGTCTCTCTTCATGTCTCGCTGCATGTCTGTCTTCATGTCTCTCTGTATGTCTCTCTGCATGTTTCTCTTCATGTCTCTCTGCATGTCTCTCTGCATGTCTCTCTGCATACTTTGCATGTCTCTCTTCTTGTCTCTCTGCGTGTCTCTCTGCATGTCTCACTTCATGTCCCTCTTCATGTCTCGCTCCATGTCTCTCTTCAAGTCTGTCTTCATGTCTCTCTGCATGTCTGGCTGCATGTCCGTCTTCATGTCCTTCTTCATGTCTGTTTTCATGTCTCTCTGCATGTCTCTCTTCAGGTCTCTGCATGTCTCTCTGTGTGTCTCTCTGCGTGTCTCGCTGCATGTCTCTCTTTGTGTCTTTCTTTGTGTCTCTCTGCATGTCTCTCCTCTTGTTTCTTTGCGTGTCTCTCTTCATGTCTCTGCGTGTCTTTCTGCGTTTCTCTCTGCATGTCTCTCTTCATGTCTCTCTGCATGT